>JAQZBX010016223.1:12106-36817 GCA_029593785.1 Cabassous unicinctus | reverse complement strand
AAAAAAAAAAAAAAAAAAAAGGCTGGTAGTATCCAGTTGTATCTAAAGTTACAGGGAAATGGGCACATATACATTCTTGCTTGGAGCATAATTGGTACAGACATTTGGAAGACAATTTACCAGGCCCTACAAGAATTTTAAATTTGCTTCATTTTTAGGTAACTTCTGGTAATCTATCACACAGGAATCCTTGGATGTGAACAGAGAAATATGTACCTGAGCATCATTTGTAAGAGTACAAGCTGGAAAGAATCTAAATATCCATCAATAATGCTGATTATATAAATTAGGGAATGTCCATGCCATAGAATTCTATGCAGCATAAAAAGTAATGATGTGGCTTTGCTTTTCAGCAAATATCTATTGAGCATCCACGGGTGCTTGAATACAGACGTGAACAAGCCAGACACTTTCTCTCATCTTGTAGTACTTGGGTTCTACCAGAGAATGTTGATGCTTCAACAAAATATTTAGCCACTAAAATAAATTTTTCCTGAGTGCTCCTGTTTTCATATATAATTGAATAACATGAATAACCACAAACAAGGAACAATTAGCTGTGATTCCTGTGGTTGCCGTGTAACCACTAGAGGAAAAGATTTACAGCAAGAAGCTGTTCTAATGCCCACACGCTGCACCCACCATCCTTGGAGTCCCCATAGCTCTAAAAAATACAGTCAGAATTTCAACATAAACCATCACTAATGGGGAGTCCAAACTATTTTTGCCTAGTTGTATACTGCAAAAGTAAAATCTATATATCATTAGTTGGGATGTAAAACTGGAGGTTTAATTGCAGTGCAAGGTGAATCTACAGCGCCTGCTGAGTGGCTGCCTTAACTCCACACACATTTATATTTTTAGGAAAGTGTTTCTTCAAGAGTAAAAGGATTGTCATCAGACAATATCTCATTAGAGATCATCTTGGGTTTCTGAAGTCTTGACCTATAATTTAAAGCTCTCCAACACTTTAAAATTAAAAACAGGACAACTATGATGCTGCATACATATGGTATTAAGGAAAAGTTGAAAAGGTATGTTGCAGAACAAGATAGTAGGATGCAATTTTTGTGGAAAAGGTGTATGTAGCATGCTTGCAAACCCATAGCTGTATATACAAAGTAAAAAGTTCTGAAAAGATGCACAACAAACTGCTTAACATTCTAGAGAAGGAGAATGAGGAGGGAGGCATGGTGGACATTGGCATGGAATGTGCTCAACATGACATTGTGTGCTTCTGGGATGCTAAAATGGTCTATGAGATCAAAAAAAAAGTAAGCCAGAGCCAAATCATGAGGGCCCACATGTAGATGAAACTAAGTAATTAAGACATGGCCTTGGTGATTTATAAATGAGATTGTGGCTGAAAGGGGTAGTCTGTGGACATAACTGTCATTTGAAAAGAAACTAGAGAATAATCTAGGGAATGTATAACATAGTGATTTTGGTGGTGGACGACGATTGTGGTTAATAGTATAAATATAAGAATGCTCTTCTTTTACAAAGTGTTAAGAATATGGTGATACACAGGAAAATTACAACTAATGTAATGTATGGATGATAGTTAACATTAATATTGCAATGTTTTTGCATCAATGGCAAAGAAGATATATCAATTCTATGGGACAATAGGTGGGGTATAAGAGGGTATGAGGTTTTTCCTTTTGGAGTAATGAAAACCTTCTAAAATTGAAGTGGTGACAGCACAACTCTGTGATGAAAATGAGAGCCACTGAGTGTACACTTTGAATGGATAGTACAAAGCATGGGACTGTATAACACAGGGAATCCAATGATGGAAGATGGACTGTGGTCAACAGGGCAAATGTGAGAACATTCTCTCATGAACTAAAACAAATGTTTAATACTCGCACAGTGTGTTAGTCAGGTAGGTTGGGGGAAGATACACCAAATGTAGGATATTGACTGCAGTTAGTAGTAATATTTTGACGATGCTCATTCATAGTTTGTAACAAATGGTTCACAACACTGCAAGATGGTGGTGGTGGGGTGACGAATGGGAGACCTTGTGATGATGTGTGTGTTTGTTTTGTAGGTTTGCAACTTTTACTATATCCTTATTGTTTATGTATGTTCATGTATGAATGATATACTTCAATAAAATTTTATTAAAAAACAAAAAAAGAAGTGGCTTTGGACATATCACAGGAGCCATTGAAGGGTTTGGCTGGGGATAGATATGGTCAGCTTGGCAGCAGTGTGGAGGAGGGGTTGGGGAAGAGCAAGAGGATGCTGGAGATGGTGGCCTCCAAGGAGACTGGGGAGAAAGGCTCAAGAGGGTGTGAATGCAGAGGGTTCTGGAGCCTGACTCATGTGAAGGGCACGGAGCTGGGGGGACGCTGGTGGTGCTCGGTGCCCGGTTCTAGCAGCCGTGGCTGTGCCTTTACTGGGGTGGGGCCCTGCTGATAGATGCAGAGTTCAGCTGGGGACACAGAGCATATGTGGAGACTCCAGGGAAACCAGGTCAGGGGACACACAGAGCTGGCATTCGGCAAATAGGCTGTGTCCCACATGTGCCTTCATGGCAAGCAGCTTCTCCCAGTCATTCAACAGATGTTTATTAGAAGTGAGGGAGGGAAACATTAAAGCAAATAAACAAATCTCCCATGGGAAATGTAAACCACTCATTGGGACTGGGAAAGGCTTTTCCTGCAGACATGGAGTGTAGCGTGTCTCTGCAGGCAAAGCTTCTGCCCTCTGACTGAAGGAAGGGACCTGGTGAGCTCCCCGGTGGGTGACTGTGGAACGAGTTACCACAATGGTGTGTTGTGGGGACACAGGTTCAGGGCACAACAGAAAGTCTCAGCAAATGACCCCTTTATTGTACAGAACAGAGAGTCCAGAGAGGGCACACCCCGTCGTCACTTAGTACAAAGAATCTAAAAGAGCAGGGGAAGTAGTCCACGGCCATCTCCCAGGGTAGACAAACCTGCTCCAGGTCGGGGTCAGTAGACGGCAGCTCCACACGCTCCACTTCAGGAAGGAGAAAGGGCAAATCCATACTGTTTGAGTGTAGCTTTTATCCCCTGGAGAATTCCTGTTCTGATAAGCATTTGGGGCTGCTTCTTCCCAGTTTCTGGGTTTAAGGGCAAGCGGGCCTTTTCATCAGACCTAACATCTCCCCCAGGTTGTGGAGTGGCACACAGTAGAAAAGAAGCTGGGAGTAGTGAAAGGCCAAAGGATGGCCTCTTAGCGTGTGTTTGTGACTTCTCCAGAGAAGGAGGTAGGGGGAGGTAAGGTCTGGACCATGGCTGTTTAACAGGTGTCTGTGAATTCCCTAACAGCTGCATTTACCAGTGTGTCCCTGTGGCTGCTCCTACCCTCTGCCCCACTCAGGACTCTTTCTACAATCCAGTGCCCAGCAGGGTCTAGCTCAGCTCCCTTCCCTGAGGCCCACCATCCAGGACACCTTCCCTGGGCTGCAGAGGGCACTCTGGATCAGAAGCTTTCTCTAATCTTTGGGCCTGAGCCTGGAAGACACTCTGACCTCCTTCTTCTTTCGCGTTTTCTCAGGGCTGTAGGATTTGCTGGGCAAGGTACCCAACCAAGAAGAAGTTCACCTGTTCTTCCCTTGGTGCCCTGCCTGGCTCTGCCCTAAGCACTGGGGCACAGTTGTGAACTGGCCCAGCAAGTCTCTACCCCCCTGGAATTTGGTGACCAGTGCATTTGACAAGCAGTCCCCTCCCCAGCTGGTGACATTCTGGGATTTTCCATGTATAATCTGAGCACTGCTGGGACCAGGCCAGGGGAAGGGGAGATCAAGGACCAGCTGATTCTACTCTGGGGAAAACCCCAAGCCAGGGCCGAATTTGGACTTTGTACATTGAAAAAGATACCCCTCATGCTCAGTATGTTATTCAGAATAAAAACCCAACTAAACCGCAAAATACAGCTAGCAAGACCAACAAAGTTCTCCATGATGACTACTTCATGTTTTCCTTTAAAATGGTAATTATCAAACTCTACCTCAAAAAACTATTTGAAGTACCTGTGCTTCAGTGGTGCTCCACACTGTGCAAAGTAAAACAGAACAGAATCACACGAGTGGCCCAAGAGGTGTGGGCCCAAGAGGTGTGGGCCCAAGCTTCGTTGTGGCCTCCTGGTGCAAGAGAGCCTGACCAGTGTGTGGGTCCTGAAAGCAGGAGAGGCCACAGGGTGACGGGCCACAGGGTCAGGTGTTGGCTGCATTGCGGCACCTGCTGATCCAACCCCAGTCAGTGCCTGGTCCTCCAGGCTGAAAACAACATAGAAGCCCTGCCAGCCAAATTGGAGTCCAGATCAGAGCTCTGGGAATGAAAGGTGTGCCTCAGTGGGCCCATCAGTGCCCAGGGCTCACCACACACCCTGGACACTCAGCCCTGCCTCCTGGTGTTGCTGAGCTCCAGCCTCCCTGCATCCTGGGGCAGGAGGGCTCTACACCTGGGCAGGCAAAGCACACAACGCAGGCCCCCATGGCTCAGCCAGCAGAGCTAGAACCAGAGCAGGCTAAAAATACCACCGTGTCAAAACCCCCTTGTTGCCCCAGCCCAGTCCGCCTCACTAAATGTCTGTGGTCCTTTTTTGCAGAGCGATGAGGTCCTCACTGTCATCAAAGCCAAAGCCCAGTGGCCAGCCTGGCAGCCTCTCAATGTGTAAGTACCCTGCCCAGTCCCAGCCTTGTATTTGGAGCCTCCCACTGACTGGCCACCAGTCATGTGCCAGCGATGTCCTTAAAGTCAGCGATACCTCTCGGGAGGATGAGCAGGTGAGAAGCAGTGCTCATGTGCAGACTGATAGGCTGAATAAGGAGGGTGAAGGACACTGCTGTGTCCAGATGTCTCCCAGGGGTCTGGCTGGAAAAGCTAGTGGGTTGGTGGAGTCACTCAGAAGACTGGGAACATTAGATGAAGTTTGATTGGAAAGATCATGACTTCTTTCTGGCTGTGATAAGTGGGAGACATCCAGTTGAAGGTGCCAAGTACACAGTCAGCTAGATAGCTCTGAAACCCAGTGGGAGAATCCTAAGCTAAGATATAAAACTGGGAATGGGAGACAACCGACACCAAGGGCATGGCTGAGAGAGAGAAGAGGAGTCGAGGGCTTGGGACCGAGTCCTGGGAGGCTCCAGCATTTAATGCTGAGAAGGACTAGCCTGCAGAGGAGACAGAAAAGGAGCAGCAAAGAGATTGGGGAGGAAAACTTGCTGTGAGAGAAATCAAGGCAAGAAAGTGCTTCAAGAAGGAGAGGTGGGCAGCTCTGTCCAATACAGCTGAGAGATCAAGTAGAATGAGGGCTGCAAATGCTTTTTGGATCTGTTGCCATGAAGGTCGTTGGTGACCTTATGGAAAGTCCTTTTTGCAGAGTGATGGGGCTGAGTGGGGTGAGGTGTGGGCAGGAAGTGAGGAGGTGGGGGGCAGCTAACACAGACAACTCTTCTGTGAAGTTTGTGGTGAAAGAACAGAGTGAGATTGGGCAGCAGTTTGAAGGGGATGAAGGAGTCAATGGAGGTTTTCCCCTTCTTTTTTTTAAAGATGGAAAAGACTTTCTAAAACATCGGAAAACATATTTGGCAACACCTTCCCATCCTCCACTCCTCCCAAGTCCCCATGGAACAGAATTAACCAATGGCAAACACGCAGCCCTCCCAAATGCCCAAAAGCCCTTTTCACTCAGTGCTACCAGCATGTTGGGGGAAAGGAATTTTTCCTCCGATTTTCCCATATTCCAGTCTCCTCTTTCCTCTTCTAAATCTCATTAGGAAGTCAAATTAGGAAGAATACATGTAGCCAAGTTTTGTTTTGCAGAAACAGCCCTGCCCCTCCTCGCTGAACCTGCTGGATCGAGGTTAATGGGATTCCAGCGTCCCTCCGCCCAGTGGAAAGCCAGGCTGACCTACTTTGTGAGGTCCTGCCCGTCGAAACTGACTTGTTTTTCAATGATCTTCATCTTTATCCCCAGGACCACTTCTCAGAGGACAGCCATGAATGAACCAATTAGCTGCTGACTTGTTTAGCTCAGTAAATCAGGCTGTGGCTCCCACCGCCTACAGCACAGGTAGAGAAAGGAAAGGCAGATGCCGAACACGACGCACATCCTTTACTAGTTCCTCAGAGCCCAAGTAAAAGATGCCCAGTTTTCCTGAAAATCAATTCTGAATTTTCATCACCCAGTCCCTCCAGTGTATTCTGAATTCTAAGAATCACAGAAACTTTTAAAAGTAATTTTTATTTCCTTTCTTAGAATGAATCCTGCAGAAGACTGTGGCCTTCTTAATTCCGCCCAGCTACTGTGTTTAATTAACATTGGATTAGACAATGGTGCATGTTGCAAGGCAGATGAGGTGGCACAGAGGCAAGGCCACCCTCTCCAATAATCCTGCTTCCTGCGGGTCTGTGACTCCATAATCACCCTAAGCCACTGTTCCCCAGGAGACCACAGGCATCTTCCCCCTAAACTGGGCTGGAAGTTTCAGGGCCCCCCTGCCTCCTGCAGCACTTGCCCAGGTCCACTGGAAGTCCTCAGGATTATAAAGGATGGCTGGCCTTGGACTAGGCATGCAGGTGGCAGAGCCACATGGCCAGATGGACCCAGAGCCTTCTGGTTCCTCTGCTTAGAAAGGCCAAGTTTTCTGAGGCTGCAGGAATCTCACTCAAACCTATCGCCACCACCCAGGACTTCAGCCTAGTGCATGGCTCGAGTGTCCCCTAGTGGCAATACTGAGTTTCTGCAACTTCAGAAGCTCTTTATTGGGGTTTATCAAAATACATGATGAGGGACAGAACTCAGCCTGCTGGTGGCTTAGGAAACCCTCTTGAGTCTCACTGGTGTGGCTCTGTAACTTAGAAGGAGGAAAAAAGGCTCTAGAAGGAGCATGAACATCCTTTACTGCCTCTTTTCTTTTGTGGTGCTTTTGGAAGTTCTGTTTGGAAAAGTTGAGCGAGAAGGAACTCAATATTTACCAAGTGCCTGTTAAGTACCAGTTAAGAATATGCAATTTCCTCACAAAAAAAAAACTTGGGGTAGATATGATTTCGCTTCCATTTTGCAGATGTAGTAACTGCAAAGAGAAGTGAAGTAAAAGCCCCTCGCCTAGCTACTAAGTGGCAGGACCAAGATTCGAATCCAGCTCTGTGTATTCCAGCACCTGGGTCTCTCCCACACTGCCCTTCTGTCAAAAAGTCAACCGTTTCTTTGCGTCCTTTGTTTTTTATTTTTCGTTTCTCTCGTGTGAATTGTCTGTTCAAAACTTTGCTTTGTCTACTGCGATTGTGATATTTTTCTTACAGATTTGGATTAACTCGGTATCTAATATAAATATTAACCCTTTGTCAAGTCACACTTGATGGAGATAATTTTGCCAACACAGCATTCTTCTCTCTAATTCAGTATTGTTTTATTATGCAAGTGTTTTATATTGATTTGTAATTCCATTAATCTTTTCCTTTTTTCTTGCTTTTATTGCTTCAAAGCTAAGAAAATTAGCATTTTTCTAATAGTCCTGAAAAATTAATTTCTTCTATGAGCTGGTTATTTTCTACTTGACTCTGGTTTTACTTTTAATGTATATTAGATGAAAATTCATTTTTTTGGAAAGTGCAATTATGTTAGCATAACTCCATTTATTGCACAATCTTTCCTTCCCCCCTAATTAAAGAAGCCTATTTTGTATAAATCCATAACTATAGTTTCTGAGGTTTCCAATCTATGCCACTGATCTGTATTTCTCTTTTACTTGGATTATCACACTATTTTGATTATGATGCTTTACAATATATCCTGAGCTATAGTATGGCTAGATTAACTGTCTTTGCTAGAAAACCAATGCTGGTTTAAATCCTAGCTAGAAAAATGAAACTAAATTAACAAAATATCATATGTGGGAAGAGTATGGCATACAAGAAACATTAATACAAACATTTATTAAGGTATTTACAAATTAAAGAACTTCAGTCATATCTAGCATTTCCTAAGGAAATTTTACATATATTCTTCTCCATTTCATTATTTTTAGTAGCATCTTATTATAGACATAATAAATGCTATGAGAGGATTTTTAAATTAAATATTGAAGGTCAAATGAAGTACAAGAGCTTCATGTTCATTTTCTAGATTAATTCATTTATTTCAACAAATATTTGAAAAGAACCCACTGCATGCCAAGCTCTAAGCCAGGTACTGGGATACAGTTGTAAACAAAACAAAAATTGCCCCTTCCCTATTTGAACTTAGTGGGGAAGTCAGAAATTTAAAAAGAAACTGTACTGAGAGAGGGAGTTCAGCATGTCATGGAAAGGTGTAACAGGGGTCCTAACCAATCTGGGGAGAAGTCAGGAGATGCTTCTTCCAGGAAGGGTTATCTAAGCTAGGGGTGAGGGGAGCAATTTTCCAGGCCAGGAGAAGAAAAAAAGAGCTGGACATATCTGAAGGTGCTAGAAAACTGCCCCCAGACCCTTATAGATTCAAATTTACCACCAGATTATCCAGCATAAGGTCAGGTATTTTGTGCAGGGATTGGTTGGCCCAAATTTCTTGCCCCTTGAAACACTTAAGGAGGCCTCATTTAGGCTACAGATTTGGCCAAAACAGATTTGACTGAAATGTATTTGCTGAGAACAATTTGCAGAAAGGCCTTGGAATACTAAACAAAGTTCTCCGATGGTTACATCCATCCACTGGGCAGAGCATCAGGATGGGGTGGGATGTAGGTGTTTGGTTTCTCCAGCTCTGGATTCCAAAGTAGAGCTGTGTTTTGTCCCCTTAGGCTGTTGTCTTAGTTTGACAGGGCTGCTGTGACAAATACCACACAATGGGTTGGTTTAAACAACAGGAATTTATTGTCTCATGGTTTCAGAGAAGTACAAAATCAAGGTGTCGGCAAGATTGCCGTGCTTCCTTCCTGAAGTCCATAGCATCGTGGTGCTGGCTTGCCGCCGTGCTGCGTCTTGGCCTCCCATCCCATCTCCCTTGCAGCTCTCTCTCCTTGCATTTGCCCTTCCAGTTTCCGCTACTTCTGGCTTCTGGCTCCTCTCTTTATGAGGCCTCCAATAATAGGGATTAAGACCTACCTATAGAGGCTTTAGAAGATCCCATTCACAAAGGAGTCCACTCCCTGAACACCTTAACATATTCCAAGATACTATTTACAAATAAGCCCACACACAGGAACTTGGACCAAGATTTAAGAACATGCCTTTTGTTGAGGTACATAATTTAATCTACCACAACTGTCATGGTGAATAGCATCACCCATAGGGTGCAGGCATGAACAAGTAACACAATCCCAAATCGCCTGCAGGTAGGAAGGTGAGAGGTGAGTGAGGATGGAAGAGGACGCCTGTGCCCCAGGGGACTGCTGGACCCCCAGGCCAGGGCCGAAAGCAGCCCCACTTCCACGCCAGAGCTCTCCTCCTGGCAGGCACTGAAAGGCAAGCCCTAAGCCTGGTCCCACGACTCCCAAGTAAGCGACGCCGCAGCTCCCCACACTGCCTCCATAGCAGAAGCCACATCTTTAAAGAAGCTGCTAAACCACTGCCCCACAGGCCAGAAAAGTAATGCACAGGCCAAGGAAATAAAGACTTCCAATTTGTGCCTAACTAAATAGCAGTCTATGCAAACGTGGACCTTTAGCAGTTTACAAAGTCTTCCTAATAACGTATCTCATTTGGTCCTCACAGCAACACTGCAAGGTAGGTATTGTTATCCCCATCACAAAAGACGAAGACACGGAGGCTCTAAGAGCCTTAAGTAGCTGAGCTCATCAGCATACATTCTTTTGTCCCATCAGCAGCCCAGCAGCTCGGGACTGGGGATGAAACTTCCTGCCCAGAGCTCCCAGCCTCATGGGGGAGCCTGGACAGTGATGAGGTGGATAAAACCATAGGATAGAGCTACAGAGACCTGCACTCCCTGCGTGGAAGTACAGACCAAGGGCCCGTGCTTCATCCTGGGGTGCCAGCAAGGCTCCTAGACATGGTGACATCTCACCTGAGGCTTGAACGAGAACTAGGCCAGACATTCTCAAACTAGAGGTGCATTAGAACCACCTGGAGGGATTATTAAACCAGATTGCTGGCTCCTACCCCCAGTGTCTCAGACTCAGTAAATCTGGAGAAAGGCCCAACAGTTTGCATTTCTGACAAGTTCCCAGGTGCTGCTGCTGGTCCAAGGGCCATGCTTTGTGAGCCACAAAGAAGAGGTTTCCTGGCAGATGCACGTGCCCATGGGCCCTGCAACATGGTGGGCCTGGCCAGGGCAGAGGGAGTGCCTGGGGCAGTGGGCAGGGCGGAAGTGGGGAAGCCAGGTGGGAGTTAGTGTCCAGGCCGCTGTGGGCCTGCCTGCCAAAGCCAGGGCTCATTTCAGGTCCTTCCTTAGCTCATATGCCAGAGCCTGGACAGGCATCAGGCTAAAACGTGAAGTTCACGCGGGGAGGCCTCATGCCCCTTCCCTCTCCTTTCCAATCTCCATATGACCCTCCAGCCCTTCTCTCAGGAGCAGTTAGATTAACGATAGACCAGGTGCCAGGCACTGGGCTAAGCATTATGTGCAATTTATCTCATTTAATACTTGCAATAACCCTTTAGGGTAGGAATGTATGATCCCCATCTTATAGATGTGAACACTGAGGCACAGCTTTATGTAATTTGTAAATTTTTTTGTAATTTTTGTTTGGTAAATTACCCCAGGATGCACACCCAGCCTTCCCTTCCCCTGTGATCATTATTTGAGCCCATCTGGGCTGCCTGAGCCCGAGGGGTCCAGTCCCAAGGACCAACGAATTTTGTAGTTATCAGTTCCTGGGGACAGGGGAAGGCAGCCGGAAGCAGCTGGTCCCAACAGAGAGCACAGGGACTCCCAAACAGCTGAGGTGGGCCAGGGCCCAGCTGGACTGAGCAGCCGAGTTGGTCGCCAGCCAAGGATTCCCACTATCAGCAGCCTGGGGTGGGGTGGAGGATAATCAGGCAGAGCTGCCTTCAAATCTCAGCTCTGCCCCCTACTAGCTGGGCCTTTAAGTTAGTTAACCATTATACGTTTTTGCTTCCTCTCTACAAAACGGGAGAGTAATTCTAACCCTACAGGACTGTCATAAAGGGAAAATGAGATAATGTGGCTCTGGCACCAAGTGCATGCTGGTGAATATGACTCTTTCCTCCCGAGCCCCTTGGTAGGGCTCCCCTGGCTGGGGCGTTTATCTCATGCAACCATGACCATTCCTGAGATTTCTCAGCAACATGAGGCGAGAGAGGGCAAAGAGCTGGCTCTTGTAGCTCTAGACTTGGATTTTTAACTCTACTGGCTGGGGTTGTCAGCCAAAGGTCTCTGGCCCTACAGCTGGATCCCTGCCAGGCCCTGGAGGAGACAGCTGGGAACCCAACTGTGAGTGGATGAGTGCACTGGTACCAGGGTGGGGCCTTGCTAAAGGCGGCCTCAGGAGGGCAGTGGAGGCACAGGCTGGGGGAGACGCCGCCTTTGATGGTACAAAGCAGATCTCAGTAGAGTGAAGAAAGGGCAGGGAAGAAGATTTATGAATTGATGATGTAGAGAGCATTGACCTTGAATTAATATTAACTCGAGTTAAGTTCGTGATGTTGGACAAGTTACATAACCCCTCTGAGCCTCAGTTTCCTCATCCACAAATTGGAGTCAGTGATCCTTATCCCAGGTCTGTCGTGTGGATTGAATGAACAGGTATAGGAAAGGGCTTGGGGCATTGTGCAGCAGTTTTTATTTGTAAAGCTCATATCATACCCATCACAGCTGGGCACACACATAGCATACAGAATTTGCTCATTCACTTGTTCAAAAACATTTACTGAGTATCTGCTCTGTTCAGGCACCATTCTGGCACTGGAAATAGAAGCCAGGAATTAGGCAGACAAAAACTCTACTCTCCTACTGTTTACACTCCAGTGGGGAAAAACAGTCAATAATCAGCTAAATAAATAAGTAAGCAAGGAAATACAAAATGATAGTAAGTGCTGTGGACACAGGAAAACGAGACAGGATAGTAACACAGTTCTCTCCAGGTTTGTCCAGTGCCTGTAAACCAGTAGTGGCTAAAGGCAGAGATCAGGGGAGACTGAGAATCCCTACGCTCTGTCCCTCTCACCCTTTAGCCACTGTCTGGCCAGATGCCCCTCAGAGAGTGTGCCCCCAGAGCCCCTGATGTAACGGTCTCTGTGTTTGGTTTCCAGGAGAGCAGCGCCCTCGGCTGAATTTTCAGTGGACAGGACACGCCACTTAATGTCCTTCCTGACCATGATGGGGCCCAGCCCAGACTGGAACGTGGGCCTGTCAGCGGAGGACCTGTGCACCAAGGAATGCGGCTGGGTCCAGAAGGTGGTGCAAGACCTGATACCCTGGGACGCCGGCACCGACAGCGGGGTGACCTATGAGGTAGGTGTGTGCCTGCAAGGGCGGGCAGCGAGCCCCCGTGCCCAGCCCTGCTCTGGGTGGACGTGAATGTGGCCCAGGCTCTGCCCTAGAGGAACACTCGGTCAGGGTGGGGGCAGGGCAGGTGGGTCTCAGCAACTCAGACTCAGTAGGATCGGGCACTGAGCAGTGTCTGTGCCTCCAGCATGGGAGCCTGGAGAGAGGATCTGCTAAAGAGCAGTTTCCAGGGAAGCAAGGGAATGGAAGGCAAAATAGATCTGCAATAATAAAATAAAGGGAAAATTAAGAAAAAAGCATGGAGAGCAGCAGGAAGTCAATATGTACAAGGCTGGAGCCGGATTCCAAAAGCCTGGACAGCCAGGCCAAAGGAATTTGGATTCTATCCTAAATGTCTGTATTTCTCAGCTCTGGTCAGCACACCACCTGCCTGGAAATCTAGGGTCATCAGAAAAACAGTGGGTTCTCAAATTGCTTCTGTGGCTTTCACCAGTTTTCTTTTCACTGTCTGTATCTGTGGTTGTTTTCCCACTGCAGTCACCCAACAAGCCCACGATTCCCCAGGAGAAAATCCGGCCCCTGACCAGTTTGGACCATCCTCAGAGTCCTTTCTATGATCCAGAAGGCGGCTCCATCACTCAAGTAGCCAGAGTTGTTATCGAGAGAATTGCCCGGAAGGTACTGGGTTAGAGCTCCTTCTGGCACAGACCCCCCCACACCAGGAGTGCCAAGGAGCCTGAACTCCTTTCGGCTCCTGAATCATGGGAGAAATGACCCAGGATATGGAACTCAGGGGTCCCGAAGGGTTCCTCGTATGCAGATTAGTTCATAAGATTCAAATGAGTAAAATGAACACTGTATTGGGGTCCAGTGCTCAACTGGATAATTTGATCCAAGGTTGGCAAAAAAAAAAGGTTTCATTGTAAGTTCCATAATCAATTACTAATGTCTGTCATGGGCCAGGAACTGGAAAAGAGGTGGTACACAAGCTACGTATTTGCCAACACTAGTTAGCCACTCCTGCTTTCTTGGCATTTCTTTTTCATTCAACTCCACCATGGCCTAGGTTTTGTATAAAGGGTGGGAATCAGATAATACAGTCTCCCTTGCCCCCCCCCACCCCCCACCACCACCATCCCCAGTCCGTTCTCTCTCTGGTGTGAGCCTTCCAAGTAAATTCTCTTGCAGGGGGAGCAATGCAATATTGTACCTGACAACATCGATGATATCGTAGCAGACCTGGCTCCAGAAGAAAAAGATGAAGGTACAGTGTTTTCTTTTGTTGCTGGTGGCAACATAAATTGGCACAACTCTTTAGGAAAGCCATTTGCTAGCATGTTTCAAGAACCATAAAAATACTCACATCCTTCAACTTGGTAATCCCGTCTATGAGGATTTCTCCTGTAGAAATAAGCCAAAACAAGGCTAAGACTAGACACAAATTATAAGGGAATGGGTGAAACTATGACATTGGAATCCAGCTGATCCTCATTATTCCCAGATTCCATATTTGCGGATTCTCCTACTCACTAAAATTTATTTGTAACCCCAAAATCAATACTCGCAGTACCTTCCCAGACACTCACAATGCATCCGTTCCCAGCTGAGGTCAAACATGACAATGCTGGGCCTTCGTGTTTCAGATTTCCTACTGAAAGCAAGTGTCCTTTTCACAGAATATTTAGTACCTCATTTTTTCACATTTTTGTGCTTCTTGTTGGTGATTTTGCTGTTTAAATGGGCCGAAACACAAAAGGGCAAATATTGTATGATCTCACTGATATGAACAATTTGAATAAGGAAATTCATAAAGTTAGGAACTGGAATATAGGTTACCGGGGCCAGGGTAGAGGTAGGGAATGGGGAGTTAATGTTTCAATTGTACAGCATTTCCATCTGGGATGATAGAATAGTTTTGGTAATGGATGGTGATGATGGTTGTTCAACACTATGAATGTAATTAACAACACTGAATTGTATATGGGAACGTAGTCGAAAGGGGAAATTTTAGATTGTATATGTTACTGGAATAAAATATTTTAAATATAGCAATAGGATGGTACAACACAAATGATGAACCCTCAAGTAAAGCATGGAATACAGTTAATAGTACAATTATAAAAATGTTCTTTCATCAGTTGCAAGAAAATACCACACCAATACAAGGTATTAATAATAGGGTGGCATATGGAAACTGTATTTTATGCATGATTTTTCTGTAAACCTACAACTTCTCTAATTAAAAAGAAAAAGGGCACCCAAGCTTAGTGCTGAAGTGCTGTGATGTGCCTTACAGAGAAAATACATGTGCTAAATAAGCTGCATTCAGGCATGAGTTAATGAATCAACAAGACATTTTAAATAAGGTGTCTTCAAACAGAAACACACATAACACAAGGTTATGTGTTGATCAGTTGACGAAAATGTTGTGACCAGAGGCTCGCAGGAACCTAACCCTATATTTCCCCAGGAGCGATAGTTCAGTATTCGCTAATTCCCTAATTCAGTGTTTGCAGCAACTTTGTAGAACATAACTACCAGGAATAACAAGAATCATTTGTATCTATTCAGCAGTAGCAGGCCTTTAACAGTTATCAGAACACTCTCTGCTCTGACTCTCACAGTGGCCTGGGAGACAGCCGTGGGTATGTCCACTTCCCCAGCAGAGAATATGAGGCTCAGATCCTGCAGTCAGGCATGAGTGGCTGAGCCATGCCTGGAGCTCAAGTTTTCCAAGGATATCGGGAGCCACACAACCTGGGTGCTCTGCTCTGGGACCTTAGGTTAAGAGCTAACCTTTCTACCTTGATTTCCTCAACTGCAAAATGGGGGCAATAACAGATTCCACCTCATAGAGAGTTGCCATGAGGACATGTGAGAGTCTTAGAATGATGCTGGCCCATAGTAAGTGCTCTATGAACACAGGCTGACCTGATTCTTATCACGACACCCACGTATGGCATCAACACACACAAAGTCTTGTGCTTTACAAAACTGCATCTGTGTGCAGTGATGTCTGCCAAGGTCAGGGACTGGAAATGAAAAGATGTTCCTATGTCGAGATAAAGAGATGTAAGAGACTCTTTCACAATATTTAGATATTTGTTAGTGGAGTGATAAAATATAATTTTTAAAGGGAAGTGAATGGCTCCTTCCATCCTAGGAGTACCCAGGCTCACTGAGGCTGGTCAGGCCACAGGGGTCTATTTCTTGTCCCCAAATGAGCCTCTCTGGAGGGTAGTGCCAATCTCAGCTTCCCCAGGTCCCCAAGGAAAACATGTCAAACCCTCTTTTCAGATGACACCCCTGAAACCTGCATCTACTCCAACTGGTCCCCATGGTCCGCCTGCAGCTCCGCCACCTGCGACAAAGGCAAGAGGATGCGGCAGCGCATGCTGAAGGCGCAGCTGGACCTCAGTGTCCCCTGCCCTGACACCCAGGACTTCCAGCCCTGTATGGGCCCTGGGTGCAGCGATGAAGGTGAGGATTCACCCCGGCCTGGACCGGAGGCTGCTGCCTGGCCACACATGCCCCTCCCGCCCCATCAGGCCCACCCTGCCAGGGGCACCAGAGCCCTGACTAAAGTTGTCGGTGGGGTCCACCGAGGGCCGACCCCCAACTCTAACAGTGTCCTGGGGTCTCTGGACACAGAACATGTCTTAGTGATATCAGAAGAATTGCCCGAGAGTCACCCCCACCCACACCCCCATGGAGTAAAACACGTAAAAGTTACTGAAGAGCTAACAAACATAGATGCACTATACGACACATGACAAGTAACAAGCAGCCTGTGTCTGGGCCTTAGCTCCGAGCTTTTCTTAAGGACCAGGTGAGCAGGTTGGACAAGACTGAGCATAGATCCATCGCCCTAATTCTGTGTCATTCACGTGTCCCACCTCAGCTTGAATCAGAGCACTCACTTCTTTGTGTCAGAACCTTTGGGGATGATTGGAGCAAATTCTCAGGCTATCTGAAACTGCTCAAATTCCAGACCAGAAGTACAGATTTTCATCATCTAGGTCGTAGCAACTCAAGCTTCACTATTGTGCTAAGCTGAATGCTATGCCAAGGACCATGGCCTGCTTCCTAGGACATGACTTCTGTTCTCTGATCTTACTCTGCCTCAGAAGTGTGCTGGGACAATGGAAGGGGACATATAGACCGGGCTGGTTTATGACAGGAGGAAAATAGATAAGCAGCTTCTAAACTGAAACTCAATGAAGAAAGCTGACTCTACTTCAGGTCATTCATTCTCTGGCTCTTCCTGGGTGTCAGTCTTCAATACCTCTCCTGGCTGTGCTCCCACGGTGGTTTGTTGTTAACGGTTTCTGCCCAAGGTAAGGCACATCGGAGGGGAGAGAACCCTGCCGAGCCATTCCTACAAACAGAGGAGAAGCTGTGGCTGGCCTGTCAACTTTGGAGGCTCTCTCTCTTTCTTGAGGCTAGGTCTGGGGGGCCGTCTGATTGAGGCCTTTAACCTGCCCTTCCACAGGGAAAGTGTCCATCCACCAGTTCAGGTGGTTCTCGGATGGTGCTGACAGTTCTGGAACATGTCAGGCTGTGCTTGAGTTTTGCACCTAGGTCTATGCTCCCCAGAAGCTGCCCCACCCAGAACCAGATAGAGTTCTCTTGTGTCCACATCAGGTTTCTTTCTGCACTTAATGGTTGGGGAGGGAGGATCTAGAAGAAAAAGGAAGCAAAGATCCCTTCGGTCATTCTGGAGAAATTATCTTTATAAGACAAATGTACATTTTATGGTGGCAACTGCATCTTAGAGTTTCTTCCTAATAATCTGGGCCAAACCCTTTTGCTCAAGCCTTGTCTCTTGCCTGACTTCTCTCCCCACTTCTGTCCATCTTCCAAGTTACCACTAGAGGGATCTTTTGCAAACATAGAACTGATTACCTCTCTCTCCAGCTGGAAAGCCTGTGGCTCTTTATTGCCCATGAACAAACTCCAGCTTAATGTGCTGGCGAAACTGTTCTACAGAGAACCAGATGGTTCTGTGGTGGAGGCCTGGTGAAAATTAGCACTGGGACAAGTACATCACAATTAACATTATACTGCAACACTGGAAGGACATGTTGTCAGGGAAGGTACCTGAGGGCATCAATTCGAAAGATACTAAAGGGTGGAGCCTCTTGAATCCAACCACTGACTCTCAAGACACACTCAGGCTGGCGGTGACAGTATTCTGTCTGCCCAAGGTAAGGGCTTGCCATGTCATGGGAAGCCTGAATCTGAGAGCTTGCCAAGCCCCATACTCCCAAGCATATCACACTGAAGCATAATTACCTCTTTTGTTTGCATAGGCTGCTTCTAGTTAGCCTTGTCCCTGGGTTGAACATGTGAATTCCAGCCATGGTTCCTTACTGTGGCACCACCACTGTCCCTATCCACACTGTCCCTAGGTTAAATAACAATGACTGGGCATCACATATGTGTAAGCGACAGTCTGTGGACATGTGCAGGCTAGCCTCCCAATCTGACCTCAGTCCTTTCTTGCCTCAACTCCCAAGACTACAGCCACACACAAGCTCTGTAAAGGAGCATTTGCAAGAGCTGTTCCCTCCACCTTAAATGAACATATACTTCATCCAACAAAAGGGCATTCAGATGTGCCCTCATCTATGAAATCTTTCCCAGAAATCCCAGAAGTAGGTTTTTCCCTCATCTGTGCCCCCTTCTCCAATCCCTTGGTTTTACCTCTATTGTCATATTTTCAATACCTGGAATTATTATCTGTTCATGTGTCCACCTGTCTGGAGTAGGACAAGAACCATCTCTCATGCATCTTCGTAACCTCAGAGCATACCACAAAGCATTCAGTAGATCTTTATTGATGTGACTAGATGGATGGATGGGTGACATGTGGTTAAATTGCCCTCTTCTGTTTTAGAATTCAGCAGGCAAACACATATGTGTGTGCACACATACACATGTATGTACATCTGTGTTTCCACCTGGACTAGCACCCCACCACCCCATTGGGAATAGGGCCACCAAGCCATGCTGTGAGGTTCAGTTATCTTTCCACCAACCTCCAGGGTGTCTCCTAACACCCACTGATGGAAGGCTGAGCAGTATGGCCCAATATATCTACTGGGCTGGATGACGCAAGATATCGACACAGAAAGCTGGTTTTAGAGTCCTCTTGTACTTCTCTGCATCTCCCTTTCCTGGTGCACACAGATTCCCCTCTGCCCCTTCACCCTACCACTGGCCCTTCCTTGTAGCTGGGGTATCCTCCTCAACTCAGGAACTGAGAGGTCTACGGCCACTTGGTGTCATCTGCTCTTTGGGTACAGATGAGTCCTGTGTCCTCAGGACCCTGCGTCCCAAGATCAATCACGCTTTCTGTTTTTGGAATAAAATTTTCTCATCTATTCTTCTAGACTAGGAATAGGCAGCTTTAGACAGTAACTAACGTCTCAGGTTCTTCTGAGCAAAAGAGTTTATACCATATCCCAGAATATAGATGGTCTCATCCACCGCTGTCCAACTGAACGTTCTGGGATGAAGGAATTGTTTCATCTCTGTGCTGTCCAATATGGTAGCCACTAGCCACGCATGACAGGGAAGTGGATTTTTAATTTTTAAGTTTAGGTAATAGTCTTAGACATTTAATAATGTTGTTCTTTGACCATACAAATGGATTATGGATGATCTTATATTAATATAAACTATATTTGACAACACATTTTATTTGCTTGTTTATTAATAACCATCAATTCCATCCATCCAAGCATCTGTCAAGTGTATTGTCATGGGATGAGGAGTAATCGTGAAGGCCCCACGCACCTGGAAAAGGGGGCATTTCCTCTTTGAGAACAAGTCCTGGTTTAAAGACTTGTACCTTTAATATTCGCTTGCACCCTCCTTTGCCTAACTCCCCTTGAATGCCAGCCGGTTCCTTTCCGAGTCTTGGTTCCTGCCCTCGGTTATTGCCGTCGCGCGGGTTCCCCGCAGGCGCCTGCCCGAGCTGCAGCTTCCGCTCTGTGTGTTGCAGATGGCTCCACCTGCACCATGTCCGAGTGGATCACCTGGTCGCCCTGCAGCATTTCCTGCGGCATGGGCATGCGGTCCCGGGAGAGGTACGTGAAGCAGTTCCCGGAGGACGGCTCCGTGTGCATGCTGCCCACCGAGGAGACGGAGAAGTGCACGGTCAACGAGGAGTGCTGTGAGTGGCGGGGACCGGGCGGGTGTGGCGGGCGCGCGGGACTCCGAGGCGGTCGGCGGGACTGCAACCCCGCGGGATCCCCCAGCTCCCAGCAGCTGCCTGCTGACCGAATGGGGCGAGTGGGACGAGTGCAGCGCCACCTGCGGGATGGGAATGAAGAAGCGACACCGCATGGTCAAGATGAGCCCGGCGGATGGCTCCCTGTGCATGGCCGAGACCTCCCAGGCAGAGAAGTGCATGATGCCGGAGTGCCGTGAGTGGGCGCAGGCAGGCCTGGGGGAGGGGACCAGACACCGGGGCGAGAGAGGGGTACGGGTGTGGAGGACCACAGCACCCCCTGCCACACTGTTAAGGTTGGAGGCTGGGCAGGTGCAGAAGGAAAGCCTGGTCCACCATCCTTGCAGGATGAGGGTCATAGGTGTGTGGTTGTCAAGCAGATCCAGAAACACTGGCCTCCTCTGGGGGAGCAACGCTCGGACAGCAAACTGGTGGCCTCTGTAGGGAATTCACCTGCAACTGTGTTTTATAGGCCTTCCTGGGTACTAGGGAAACAGACAGGCACTCCCTCTTGTCCTACATGGGCCTTGCCTGGGCCAGTGAAGCATTACCAGCACTGTCTCTGCTCACATCAGTACTCAGACGTATACATGCACACGGGACATGCACGGTCTGGGAATTTCAGTACCACAATGTCTAACGATACAGCACTGAGCCTTTTAGTGCGTGACTCTTGGGGAGTGGGGGACGTTTCTGTCTTTAGTGAGTCCCAGCAGGGTGGGTTCCAAGTGGGAACTTGCAAACTCATTTTACTGAGCCACATTCAATGCCATGTCGTCACCACCAGCTGGACAGGGGGAGATGCCGGACAGTGACAGGAAGAGCAGTGGACTGAGCAGCCACTTCCTGCTTGGCATTCACTCTTATCAGGACCCATGGGTCAATTCCACTTTACTCTCGGGGACAGGGCTGGGTCAGAGGTGGGGGCCTCTGTGGGGCCATGAAGAACAAAGGCAGCAGAGGGAGCCTGTTCTCAGAGGCAAACCTGGCTCTTGGCCTAGACACCATTCCATGCTTGCTGTCCCCGTGGTCTGAGTGGAGCGACTGCAGCGTCACCTGCGGGAAGGGCATGCGGACCCGCCAGCGGATGCTCAAGTCTCTGGCTGAACTGGGAGACTGCAATGAGGAGCTGGAGCAGGTGGAAAAGTGCATGCTGCCCGAATGCCGTAAGTCCTGGCACTCCCGGGAGCCTGCCGCCTCCGTCCTCCTACCCTTTCTGAACTCAGGGAGCCAGAAAGGGATGGAGGGTCCCTGAACCAGCCCTGAGCTGTGATAATACTGGTGGGTCATACAGTTAAACTTTACAGGGAGAAAACACAGGGTTTAGATCTCTGTTTTAGCAAATCAGTTAAACTCTGCTGTCAGTCTCATTAATAAAGTGGGAACCCCCTAACATCTACAAACCACCCAGACTACAGGTTGCTGTAAAGTCGAAATGGTGGCCCATGTGAAAAACACTTAGCACAAGGCTCTATAAACCTTAGTTCCTTCCCTCCCGCCAGTTAGGTGCTTGTCTGGCCCATGGATTTTCCAAGCATCCTAATTCTATTGCTTCCCCCTGAGACCACCTTATTCACCCATGACCAGAGACTGGCACTTTAAATCACTGGCTCCCATGCATCCCTGGTAGGAGGACCAGCAGGAAAGCAAGTCCACTACCCAAAAGCTCCCTGTCCACTCCTATCTCCCCACAAATCTCCTGAGTGTGGTCAATTGTTTTTATTACCTGGGAACTAATTTCAAAGGAGAGGAAGTCCATTTTTCTGGCTTACTCTTCCAAGAGAGCTCCTCTTTTCGGTGGAAGTCAGGCACGCTTGCTCTGATCTGTGTTCTGGCTTCTTCTGAAGCACCTTTGCAGTCTTCCATGTGCCCTCTCCCTTATCATCACTCAGGCTGCCTACCCAGTTCTGCCCCTCACTGGCTGCGTGGGTTTTGGTAGATTACTTATCATCCTGTTCCTCAGTTACCTCATCTGCAAGAGTTGGAAACACTTCCTAGATTGCTCTGAGGAGTAAATCAAATTATTGGTGTACAACGCCAAGCGCTGACAAATAGAGGCCTTGTCTTAGTGTCTGTGACTGCTGTGCCACAACTGGGAGGTGGGAGGGCTTAAAACAATAGAAATGTGTTGTCGCACAGTTCTGGAGGTGAGAAGTCCAAAATCAAGGTGTTGGCCGGGCCATGCCCCCTCTGAAGTCTCTAGAGAGGACTCGGTTCACTTACCATGTTCTGGTGGCTCCAGGGGTTCCTTGGTTGTAGATGCAGCTACTTCTGTCCCCACGTGGCCATCTCCTCTCTGTCTCTGTCAGTCTGTGTCCAATTCTTCCCCTTTTATGAGGACACCAGTCATACTGGCCCACCACAGTCAAGTTTGGCCTCGTCTTAACTAGTAACATGTTCAATGACCCTATTTTCAAATAAGGTCACATTCACAGGACCAGGGGTTCAGGACACAAATCAACCCATAACAGGCCTCGATTGATGTCACTTGTTACTTGTTCCTGAGCTCTTTTAATCTGGACCCAGTCACGTGTGGAGATGACCTGGACCCATCAGCTAAAGTCTGAGGCTCTTGCTAACTAAGATGGACCCATAATTCAACCGGCTCACCAGAGGTGGGGCTTTGGAGCCTCTGCCTGATACCCTGATCCCAACTTAAAACTCTTTAAGGGTCCCCTGAAGGAAGGGAGAAGAAAATGAATGTTTATGGAGGACTTGACTCAGGGCAGAACCTGGGCTGAGAGCATTATGTCATTTAATCCTCACAACTTAAAAAGAGAAATGCCATTATCCCCATTTTGCAGATAAGAAAGCTACCTGAATGTGCGCAGGGAGAAGAGGCCTGAAAGCAGTGAGAAAACTGAGTACTTGCTATATCCAGCCTTGCCTCTGCTTTGCCAGGCCATGAGTTTGGAATCATTTCCTTCCCTAAGACATATCCTGAAAATGAGACTGAGGTGTCATTTCCCCTTCACATTTGTGAGATGCTGGCTTAATAAGAAGAATTTGCTGGCTCTTGTACCACAGTAACCCACAAAACACCACTCGCTCCCATTCCTCTTCTCTAATGAATTTCCCATTCCTAGCTCCTGTGATTTGCACAGACTGCCACGTATAGGTCATAGGATGATGTTGAGAACAAAAAAAATGAAAAGCTGCCTGGCTGTCACTACAAAAGCCAGAGTTCTTGATTTGGGTCCACAGGGGGTCAGGCATCCGTTAGCTTGTTGACTCGTTCTTGCCAAAGGGATGGGCAGCAGGGGTCTTGTTGGCATTGCTCTGAAAAACGGCACCAGAGAGCTCTGCCACCCAGAGAAAATCTATGTACTTGAAACTGCAGGAGGCTGGTCTATGCCACTTGAGGCTGATTTGACAATATTTTAGGAACCCGTGGAGCATGAGGCACTGAAAGCATCTTCACAGTCCTCCAGAGCCTTCTACAGGGCACTAGAATGTGGGTTATGCCCTGGGCACTGATCCTTCCTCTACTGCCCAAGTTCCATGTGGGCTGGGTGAAGTCAGCTTGCCTCCTGGAGCCTGCATTTCTGCATCTGTAAAATGGGATAACAGCTCTTGCCTTGCATTCCTCACAAGCTTGATAAAATGCTCCAAGAAGTGTGTATGTGATGGTATCTTGTTTCACACGTGCGATACACTCATGCCTATCTGTGTCTTGCCAGCCATTGACTGTGAGCTCACCGAGTGGTCCCAGTGGTCAGAATGTAACAAGTCATGCGGGAAAGGACACATGATTCGAACCCGGGTGATCCAAATGGAGCCTCAGTTTGGAGGTGCTCCTTGCCCAGAGACCGTGCAGCGAAAAAAGTGCCGCGTCCGGAAATGCCTTCGAAATCCATCCATCCAGAAGCTGCGCTGGAGGGAGGCCCGAGAGAGCCGGAGGAGTGAGCAGCTGAAGGAAGAAGCCGATGGCGAGCAGTTTCCAGGTATCGCCCCCAAGGATGGGGCTGTGTCTTGGGTCTTTTGGGGGATAGAGTGGGGGAAGGTAGCATTTTCTGGACTCTTCAGGCCACATTTTGGTTCTTTAGGTGCAAGGTTTTTTTCCCCAAAATATATTAAGCTAGCATAATTTATAAAGAAGAAGGAGAAGAAAGGGTCTGGGGCTCTTTATCAAAAGAACCTTTAGATAATGTAATTATCTGCCCACAAGAGTCAAGCAAAGAGCCTTTGGGAACTGCATAATTCCTTCCTTTCTACACATGTATAAAACCAGTATCTTGAAAGAGTCAGGTAAATCTTGTCAAACCTTGCTCAAAATAAGTTATGACCTTATTATAACTATTCACTCTTTGCAAAAGGAGAAAGTAATTACAGACGTGTGAAAGAAGTTTAGGGAATGTTCCTGAGGGCCTCAGAACAAGGCATCCTCCATTAAGGACGTGGCTCAGACAAGACAGCCCTGGCTTCTGGCTTCATCAGTTATTTTTGCAAGGTTAGCCACAGAGTATCATAGCAGTACCATCGTCAGCCTTGAGTTTTATTTCCCAAATAATATAGATCCAGGTTGCCAAATAGCTAAGTAATGAATGTTCCCCTGGAATGATGAACCAAGTGCTAAGAGAGCTTCTCACATTGCCTACAGTAGTTCAAGGAGGTGAGACGTCAGAGAAGAGAATATTCGAGTGGGTCTTGAAGAACGTACGAGTATGCCCGTGAGTGGACAGCATTGCAGGTGGCAGAAATAGTCACTGAAAAGTCACAGAGCATGATATATTTGAGCAATAAAATGGGATGTGGCTGGAGCACAGAATACAAGGGGAGAGTCAGGAAAGAAGACTGGAGATGGGGGGACCAGAACATAAAATGCCAGGAAACCTGCTAAGGATTTAAAATTTGATACTGTAGATATGAAGGTGTTAAGAGAGTGACTTGAACAAACCAGAATTTTAGAAGGTCTTCCTTTTTTTGTTTTGGATGGTTTGGAATTGACAAAAACAGAGGCACAAAGGCCAGTTATTAAATTTTGTTTATAGCCCATGAGATTATTATGTATCTCCCTCCTCCAGCATAACCTAAGGCAGGTCCATGATGACTAAGAAGTCAAAAGAACATCATGACTTTACAAAAAA
>JAQZBX010016223.1:0-12006 GCA_029593785.1 Cabassous unicinctus | reverse complement strand
CTATTTTATTCCTTTTTTTTTCTCTTCCTTAAGATGCTCCACCTCTACCTAGGACAATGAAAGAAATGGAGAAGGTGCAAGGCTACCTGACAGCTCACTGTCTTTTCATTAGCGAGCTGTTAGCCTATCAAAATGTTGCCTGTTGCACATGGTCATCAGTCAGCCAGTCAACAAACATTCAATAAGGCCAACTCTGCCATGGTCCTCTCCTCCATGAACTGACAGTGTAGTGTGGTAAACAGATGTTGAATTGGATAATCATAAATGTGATTGGTTCTACAAAGGAGGATTATATTAGAGTGCCATGGAAGCATTTAAACAAAGGACCCAACCTAAACTCTGGGAGTCAGGGAAGTTTTCTTTGAGAAAGGCACATTTAAGCTGCATAGGGAAAATAAATTGTACTTGAGTTTACTTGGTATTTGGGAGGTTAAACACTTGAGGAGCAAAGCATAAGAGAGAGAAGTGGTAAAAATGCTTCTTAAATGGTTGCTGAATAACAAGCTGCCCTCAAACAGTGGCATTTTTAAACAACCATTAATTACCTTATGATGCTGTGGGTCAGTGACGTGGGCTGACCCAGCTGGGCCATTCGTCTGAGGTCTAGCTTAGGCTCATCTATGTAGCTGCAGCCAGCGGGCAGCCCTTGCAGCTGGCTGGAAGGTCTAAAGCAGCCTCACTAGCATTTCTGGGGCCTCAGATGGGTTGGCTGGGGTCTCTCTCCACATGTTCCCTCCCACAGACTAGCTCAGGCTTGCTTACACAGTGGTGGAAGGGTTGGTTCCCAGCAGCCAAAGAAGGCATGCCCCCATGTGCAAACACTTTTCAAGCCATGTGTGCTAATGTTCCGCTGGCCCAAGCAAGTCATATAGCCTGGCCCAGATTCAAGAGGTTGATGGGAGGAGCTGCAAATAATTTTTGGCCATTTGTCACAATCTATCACATGTGAGCTAACAGTTCCTAATGAGGGCTGTAATCTTAAGTTATTTTAATAACTCATTGCATACAAGAGTAGAGAAGCCCAGGAACTAAACTTGACAGTGATCCAAATCCTAGCCATTTGTCAACTAGAGTTCGGCATCTTTGTTCTATCTCCCGTTCCTGCTTGCTTAATCAGGCCTTCTCATGCTTTCAGGTTGCAGGATGCGCCCGTGGACGGCCTGGTCAGAATGCACCAAGCTGTGCGGAGGTGGGATTCAGGAGCGCTACATGACTGTGAAGAAGAGGTTCAAAAGCTCCCAGTTTACCAGCTGCAAAGACAAGAAGGAGATCAGAGCATGCAACGTTCACCCTTGTTAGCAAGGGTGTCAGTTCCCAGGGCTGCAACTCTAGATTCCAGAGTCACCAATGGCTGGATTGTTTGTTTTCCTGTTTGTTTAAGGCAATTTAAACTGTATACCCTAGTTTTCATTTCTGCAGTGTGGTTCGCCCAATAGTCTTGTGGATGCAAGGGACATCCTCTCTGAATACTTCTCGATGGGTATAGGCTGAGAGGGGCTCCCATATCCTCAGCTTGTCCACTTCCAGCACAGAAGTGAGTAGTATCAGCCACCTTCTACTAAACTGTGGACCATTTACCTGGGCAGGTAGAAGAGAGACCCTGGCTGCCTCCACATGGAGAGGCAATCATGTCTGGAAATGACTCTGTGTCTCGGTCCCACAGTGCAGCAGGCAGAAAACATTCCCAGTCAGATGAAGAGAGCAGGCTGCCCTCATTCATTTCTGACTTGTCCCCTCTTCCAGCAAATGATTGTTTACCCATCTCTTTTCATTTGGTGGGACTTTAGGTCCCTTGTTAAGTCTCCTCAGCCATCAATGGTTCTTGAGAAAAATAGAGCTGGTAGGCTTGAAGAGGAAGGAGCACTGATGTTGGGTGGCTTTTCTTCTTTCGCTGAGAAATTCTGATTACATTCACCTCACCTCCCTAATATTGGTTCTTGATACCCAAAGGGAAAAAAAAAAAAGATGGCTGATTTATGTGAGTGCAGGATAACCAGTTCTTACACCTGAGGTAAAAGTTACTATGTGTAGAAAATACTTCTCCCTTATTTTTTGTTCAGTTCCCTAGGAAGCCAGCCTTATGAACCTTTGGTACTAGATCCTTACTGGAACCAAAGCCAAGGCAGCAAAATTTGCCTCTCTAGCAGTGCCAACCTTGAGTTTACGAAATTTGTCTACACATATCTAGACTTTAAGTTTTCAAACTAGTTTCTAATAAGAACGTTTTTATTTTAGCTTATGCAGTTTGCTAAATCTGCCTATACCTACCAAGCCATCCCTTCAACAAATATACTATCTCTGTGCTTTATCTTCTAGTCATAAAAGTTTATGTGTAGAGAGAAAAAGTGTTTCTGAGACTAAGGCGGAAAATCTAGAGAAAAAGGAATGTAAAGGAATCAAGTGAACAAAAGAATGTGATGGGAAGTCAAACCTGTGTCCAGCTCTGCACCCCAGGGCTCTGGTCCTCGGACATCTCTGTCAGGAAGGCCGGGACTTTCCATCCCCTTCCCAGCATTCATAAGCACACCAAATTCAGAGGTGGACTACCAAGGATTAGTGTAAAAGCATTTTACTGAATGGAGTCCATCAGCAGTTTTACTCATTCGTTTAATTGTTAAAATTATATATTTCATTTCTGTTACGGGCCTTCTTTTTGACTGCTTACTCCAAATATGTACTATGGATGAGATGCATACAGAACTTTGAGTACACTACTTTAAGAATTTGCATTAAACATATCAGGATATTTCCAAACACAACAGACATATGCTATCGCATTGAATATGTACTATTTTCTTTAACATAAGAGAGACTGTTCAATAAAAAAAAAAATTCAATGGGTCTGGCTTTTGTGTTTTTAAGCTAATTAAGTCTTGAGAAGCAGGAGGGGTCTTTTACAATTGTTATCCACCTCAATCATTTTCTATAAAGGATTCAGTTTTTGTTCCTACATTCTGAAGGGGCCATAATTACCACATCCCTAGCTTCCTGGAGCTTTGACTTGTTTGCAACATTATTTTTTAATCCTAACATGAATTCCTTCCCCCTTCCTCCAAAGGAGCATAATATGAAGAAATAAGAGGTCTACTTTCTACTTGGACAAAAAAAGTTCTGATACAGCATCTACCCTAAGCTATCTAGAGGCATACTTATTCACAACCCATGAAAATCAAAGTTACCTCAAGATAATGATTCCCAAGGAACTCTAAGGACAAGCCACCCTGGTGTCTCATGGTCCTATTTGGTCCCTGTTGGGTACAGTTTTTGTTTTGTTTTTTTTAAGAGGTACCAGGGATTGAACCTAGGACCGCATACATGGGAAGCAGGCACTCAACCACTTCAGCTACATCTGCTCCCCTGTTGGGTACATTTTTAATCCAAATTTTGAAGACTTAAAACCAAGTATATAATGACTGAGAAGGGGTAACACTTATCAAGACGTGATTCTTATATCACAAAGATAGTTTTTGTTTAATGATGAGTCTCTAAGAAACATCAAATCTTTGTCTTACCAAAGCCATGGGTTAGGTGGTTTACAGTTTTCCTGGCTTATCAATCATTTTGGAAATAAAGACTTTTTACTGCAAAACTGAAATTTGTTTGGACTTCCACTTGAGATAGTAAACAGCTCATAGGGTACCCTGTGAAAACTGCCACATAAAGAACAGCTATAACAGTTTTAGAGATTTTTTATCAATGCCAAACCAGTTGTAATCCCATTTATGTCTACATTTAAGAGGACAATCAGAAGTCCAGAGATAATTTCCCAACTAGATGCTGGTCACTCACCTGTCACCTTGCCAAGGCATTATTTGGAGGAAATCTGCTGTAGCAAATGACAATAAAGACCCAGAACTGAGAAAATTAAAAAGATTTTGTGCTGTTTTTAGTTTGAACTTTGTGTATTAAACACGTTTTAGGCATACTCAGAGTCTGTGTACTTCTTGCAGGAAGTCAAGGCACATTGCATATTCTCACAATTTTATAGTTCTCCAGAAACTACTCAGCCTATATGTTTTCGGGGAAGGGGTATGGGAAATGGAGAGAGGGAGAGGAAGATGGAAACAGAACCTTGCCTTTCCAGATCATTTTATAATGAATCTGACCTGGAATAAAGTACACGTCTTTGGAAATTCAGCTTCATAGAGCTGTTTGTGAAAAAGGTGTTAGATATTAAAGTGTAATAAGGGTGTTCATTCCAAAAATGGACATTCTTGTCCAAACAAGACTAAACATAAAAATATAATCCCCCGTTACAACACAGAATCAAGGAAGACATAGGCTTTCCCATTGGTTTTGTTATGTGGTGCTATTAATTTTGATAATAAAAATGATTCATTTTGTTCTTCACATTACCCAAAGTAGAGAGAGTGAATAAAAAGAAATCAATCTCTTTTAGAAAGTGAGATGTGTAATAAACTATAAATAGAAGCGGAGTGTTAATTAGCCTGAAGATAATTTTCAATTTAAATCCTTTGAAATCTGAGAGCAAAAGATCTATACTAAAATATCAAATTTAAATAATCCTGCCCCTGCTGTAGAAGCCTTGTTGGTTCAGAAAGCTTTACGGCACTCTGTAGGTGGAGAGGCAGAAACTGTGCAATGGTTAAGCATGGGTAACTTGGGTTCAGATCACAGGTAACCTGGGTTCAAGTCACTGCTGCACCACGGAGTAGCTAAGAGAGTTCGGGCCAGTTATTGTACCTTTTCTGGCCTCTCACTTTGGCACAAGCTTTCTAACACTACAGGACTTCTCTATCCCTAGTTTCACAATTCAACCAGTTCCCACCTCAACAGTGAATCCCGAAGCTATTCTGATGTAGGAGAATCATTCAAAGCCACTTCCACCCCGCCTGCCCCTCCCTTGTTCATTAATGTGTAAATGCCCGCTGGTTTGAGTTGCATTTCTTATAAATGAAAAAGTCCTGACAAATAAAATATAAATGCATCATTTTTGCATAGCTATATCAGAGCAAAATGCAATTTCAGAGTGTTTTCACTTCACATTCATAATATTCATAATGTCATAAAATAGGATAGTATTCACCAACATTTTCTCATATTACTTTAAATTCTTCATAAAACCCAGAATATGTTCTTAACTACTTCTTGGCTTTAAAATTGATTTGCAATAGCTCTCATATGTTAAGCAATTACATGTTTAAACAGTTTTCCTTTATCGCAAATAATTTTAAGTATTAGCAGAAGGGAAAAGGGCAAACATCTTGTTCAAGTCAACAGACTCATTTACAACACTTGGAGTTTGTAAAAGTAGAGTTCCCTTTTTTTTTCCTCCTAATATTGGAATGCAACTCCTACTGGGTGATCCTAATCCAGAATTTACAAGCCTACCAGGCAGGCAGAGAGGCCACTTTTGACAAATGCCCTTACCCGCTACCCTAGCACTGCTCAAAGTGCTCTCTGCAGACTGATGCCACCCAACTGCTGACATCCGGCAACAAGCTACAGACTGAAAGCAAACATTTAGAAACTTGTAAGTAATTCAACATTGCCAGGATAGCCAAGAACATGATTATTTTTCTAGTAATTCATTTTTAATTACATTTAGCAAAAAAGTGTCAGTGCACAACATTTGGAGATTTACAAAACAAAAAATCAGCCCTTCACCAATAATAACCTCAGAAGAGCTGCACTACGCCATCCTCACTTGCTTCAGAAAGGGCTGCCAGCCTGCACACCCTGGGCTCCTTAAACCCCATCACCTCCTAGATTTTGGTGCAGAATTTCTCAAAATCAAAGCCCACACTTACTTCCTCCACCTCCTTACCTTCTAATCATATCTCAATCCACTACACTCTGTTTCCATGACCAGACCACTGAAACAAGTCTCTCAAAGTCATCAGCAAGTCCCTAAACAATTGTTTCTGCCTCTCACTCCCCCATAGTCTGCACAGCATTCAAATGATTTTCACGGCCCTTTGGCTTCCCTCCTAATGCAATCTCCGGATTCTCATCCCCAGAAACTGCTTCTTGCTGCTTCTGTTGGCTATTGCTGCCTCTTTTTTTTAAAGATTTATTTATTTACTTGATCCATTTTAATCCCCCCCCTCCCCATTTGCCATTTTGTGTCCATTCGCTGGGCAACTCTTTGTGTCTGTTTCATCTCTTCTCATCCTCCTCCTCCAGTCTTCTACAGGATTCGATCCTGGAGACCTCCGATGTAGGAGAGAGGTGTTCTGCCATCTGCGCCACCTCAGCTCCTGGTTTTCGGAGCTTTCAGAGCATCTCGTCTTGTCTCTCTCCTTTTACGTCATCATCTTGCTGTATGGCTCCCGGGGCCTGGCGGCTTACCAGCACACAGAGCCTGGCAGCTCATGCGCGTTCTATATATATATATTTTTTTATTTTACCAGGAGGTCCCAGGGATCAAACCCAGGTCCCTCCATATGGCAGGCGGACGCCCAGCCTTTTGAGCCACATCCACCCCCCTGCTGCCTCTTGATTTTTCTATCCAAATAGTTTTTCCTCCAAAGTTTTACCCTGGGTCTTTCTCTCAAATGCATGTTCTTTCGAACAGGTATTATCTGCTCGCACCTCGTCCATCGTTAGTTAAAGATAGATAAATCCCATATTTGCGCTTCTAGTCCTAGCCTCTCTCTTGAACTCCAATCCGCATTCCCAAATACCTCCAGGTCTAATCCTGAAGGTGACTGCCATAAATATCATATATTTCTATAACTAGAGAGCTGCCTATGCTCCTTATTTTAATAGCACCACTACCTTCCTGGTCACCCAGACTCAATACCTGATAAGACCCAAACATCTCTTGGATGCACCTCTTATCTTCAGTGCCTTTCCCCTTATAGTACCGCAGTTCAGGCCTTAATCTCCCACTGAAATCATTCATACATCAGATGACCTTTCTGCACAATGTACTTGCCAGGCAACATGGGTAAAACTGTAAACATAACAGACATGGTTCTGCTCTCACAGAGTTTATGATATTAAGGTGGGGGTCAGATGAGAAAAACAAAACCATCACAAATAAATGTCATTAAGTACATACATAAGGCAGTGTGGTACTTGAATGGGTGATCAAATACGGTACTCTGAGGAGGTGGCTTTTAAGCCAAGACCAAAAGGATGAAAAGTGCTAATTGGAATAGTTGTGTGAAGCAACTGATTTGGAAAATACTTGGTATATTCTAGGGGTGTAAGAAAGCCAATCAACTAGACTATAAATGAGAAGAGGGAGAACAACAGATCCTGCAAGGGGCTTTCCTTGTATGCTACAATAAGGAATTGGCTATTAGTCCAAGTGCATTGAGATTACAATAGATTTTTAAACAGCAGTGTAACATTTAAATTACAGCCTAAATAAGTATCTCTGACTGCACTGAAAAGAATGGCATGGTGGGGGCAAAAGAAGGACTATTTCAGAGGCCATCATAATAATCTGGGTGTGATTAAAGAGGGGCTTGGACAAACCTGGCAGAGAAAATAGAGATTCCATGATTCCAATAACCTCTCATTTGACCACCCTGCCTTACATCTCTGTACTTCTCTGTCCTGCATATGACCACTAAAGCAGATCCAGGCACTCCTTGTCCGGAATCCTTGGCTACTTCCCATTATGTACAGAAGGATCATTCTATTTAAAGCCTTCCAGAACCCATTCCCAGTCTAGTTTACCATTTTTTTCCCCATTGCACTTAGAATCGTTTTAGACAAAAGGCTCCAAACCAAGCATACACCCTACATTCTTCCACTTCTGTGCCTTTGCCCAGGCATTTTCCCAGTCTTTCTACCACTTCACTCTCCTCCGGGTCTCCCCATACCACATCCTACCAATTCATCAAGCTCCACCCAAAATGTCACTTCTAATTAAGAAGCTCCCTCCAGTTATCCAGGAGGACTATACCATCCCTTCCACTGGACCTGACAGCACTTTTTGCCTGCCCCAACATTTGTTTTATTCAATCTTTATCTTCTTCCATTAAACATTGAGTAACCTGAAGGAAGGAAATGTTCCACATTTATCCATTTCACCAGAACACTTAATGGGGCCTTGCACAAAGACATTTGTTGAATCAAGTTTTCTGAATTCAAATACCTTTTATGTTAAAAAGGACTTCATGTCTGTCAATTCAAGATATCCTCTTTGGAAGAATTCCCACATATATAAAAAGACGGGAAATTCTGAAGTTGGGAATGTAACCTCAAGTGCTAAATGTACTACAGAGCAGGGTTGACAAACCATAGTTCACGGGCTGAATACAGTCTGCCACCTGTTTTTATACAGTCAAAGAGCTAAAGGTGGTTTTTACATTTTTAAATGGTTGTGGGGGGAAAAATCAATAGACTATTTCACAACACATGAAAATTATATGAAATTCACATTTCAGTGCCCACAAATAAAGTTTTATTGGAATACAACCATATTCATTTGTTTGTATATCATTTATGGCTGTGTCAGTGCTACAATGGCAGAGTTGAGTAGTTGGGAAAGAGACCATATGACTTGCAAAGCCTAAGATGATATTTACCATCTCATCCTTTACAGGAAGTTTGCCAATCCTTGCTATAGACAAAATATTGCCACACAGGAAGGGATTATTAATGCCATGGAACAGGATATGCTTTATGAAAAAAGATTACAAGTCAAAGATTAAGAGGGCTCCAAGGCATTCTGATTGCTTGATAGAAATCAAGCAGGACACACTTCTGCTTCCAACCACGCCACACAATTGTGGCACTTAACGGCCTGGAATTAATGCAGACTTCACAGGTTAAGGGCACAATCCTCCATCAGATGGACTTCACTTCAGAAACCAGCCACAACTCCAGGGAGGGCCAGCCTCACTTCTGATCAACTGGCTACAAATTGGGGGGTTCCCACTAACCCCTCGGGTTTGATAATTCCATAGAACAATTCACAGAACTCAGAAAGTGCAATTCTTATGATTACTGTTTTATTATAGCAAAAAGGATACAAATAAACGGTCAAAAGAAGCAACACATAAGGCAAGGTCTGGGCAAGATCTCAAACGCGAAACCTCTGGTGTTGTCTCCCCGTGGAGTCAGGACATGTAACACTCTGGCACATCAGCATGTATTATCAACCAGGGAAACTCACCTGAGTTTCAGTGTCCAGAGCTTTTACTGGGGCCTCAGAATGCAGGCATGACCGATTGAATCAATCTCCACATGGTTGAACTCCATTTTCACCTCTCTTCCCCTCCCAGGAGGTGATGGCTCAAAGCTCCAATTCTCTATTCACATGACTAATCTTTCTAGAGGGCTAGTCCTGTCCTTAAAACTATAGGTGTGCTTGACTCAGATTCATCTCATTAGCGTAAATTATCAGATGGGGGGGCACCATTAATGACAGAAGACACTCCTACTGCTCCAAGTGTTTATGCCCAAGTGTTTAGAGTTTACCCTGCCCAGGAGCCAGGACAAAGGCCAGACAAATTCTTTATTATATAACAAATCCATGACAGAGTAACAGGAGCTAGAATTACCCTCCCACCTTAGACAACTAAAAACCTGGCCTAAATATATGAAACAACTGTTTTTAAGTATTGGACACCAGAGAGCTCAGGACTACAATCCCTGATGGAATGGAAAGAAATAAGGTAAACCTTAAGAGGGCTTTGGCTTTCTGCCTGAAGGCACATTCCAAACTGCTGAGGAGGTAGGAGATCCAAAACAGGGCTTGAGGTGAAAAGACAGACATTTGAGATCAGGAAGCTTGAAGCAAACTGGAAGTTGAAGGAAAAATTTCCGGAGATGAAGAAGCTACAAAGAGAAGGAGATCCAAGATGGTGACAGAGCAGAGGTCTCTAAGAGTCTGATCTCCCCCCAGGCAGCTAGTAATCAGTTAGGATCTGTCTGGATCAACTGTTTGGGGGACTCTGGAGACCAGAAAAACACTGTCTACCATCCATGGAAGAATGGAACGGGAAGACTGACGCTGGTGAAAATTCGAAAATAGATCCCTCCACGTTGCAGAGGCTGGTGCCTCTCCGCACTGGCAAGGCAGGCTGCCTGGGGAGCCACACCTTGGCTGGAAACAGAAGCTCCTTTTTCCAAAAGCAAGGGAAATCGATTACGGTTATTGATTAGCAAATTAAAATTTGGACCCACCCAAACCACAAAGAAGCCAGCAGCCTTTGTTTTATCTGCACCCCTGGCAGGAGTGGAAGAGAGTTGATTGAAAAACACACTAGGCTCCCGGGATTGTAGGGATCCGGTTCTGCATGCCCAGGTTGGAGAGCTGCCAGTGGCCACTGCTTAGGCCCCTGTGCAAGGCAGGAGTGGAAGGTGGATGCAGTTTGATGATTTTCTCAGGGTGGAGCGGGTAGATTCACCCCACCCACCTTAAAGGGTCAGCAGTCCCAGCCCCAGCACAGCCCCAGCACATCCCAGACAGGGGAGGAAGCAAAGTATACTATGAACACTCTCTCTTGGGGCAAGAAAGGGCAGATTCATCCTGCCCACTTCAGGGGGCGCAGCACAGGTTGTGGCAGCTGATTAGAGAACTCAGATCCCAGGGGCTGGGAGCTCTGCAACAGTTTCATCTCTGCCAGGCTGACAGCCTCAGACTCAACCATGCCCACTTCAGGGGCTAAGTCAACTGAGAATTAAAGGCACAGCAACACCTTAGTGCTCTTTGCTGAGTATGTTAGGAAAGCACAGATTTGGGCAGACGTCAACGAGATGGCTGGTGTCCTTTAGGGTCTCCTTCCCAGAGCACATTGGAACCACCTACATCGCCTTCATGGGCCCCTGGGCCTGTTTTGGCTGGGAAATCTAATCTGGAATGGCTGTCTCTGGGGGAAAACACCTACCAAAATTAGCCCTCCAGGTAATAACACCTAGATAAAACGAAAGCAGTATTTGAAATACATAGAGACAAATAAAAAACAAATGGAACAGATTAACATTTCCAAAGGAGGAATAGGGAAAGGAAGATTTCTTCTGGGGATGAAATAAGTGCACAAATAGTGCAATCTCAAAAATTGTACTGTATATTCAGGGTAAAGAATCAGATGAATAAGAGCTGAAAAAATATGATTAGTTAAGCACAAGCTATTATAAAGGTTCAAAATAAGTTGAACAAAGTGTCAAAGAGGAGCTTTAACAAAAAGCCAGCCAATGAGTAAGAAATCAGCTAAAGAGAGAAAATGAGCAGTTCCAGAATAAACACATCCAAAAATCAGATGTCAAGACACCAGCAAAAGATTACGAACCATACTAAGACATAGGAAGATATGGCCCAGTCAAAGGAACAAATTAAACCTCCAAAAAAAAAAAAAATACAATATTTGAGACAACTAATCACGGATGTCCAAACAAATCTCCTTAGTAAATTCAATGAGATGGTTAAAAAGATTAAGGATATGAAGAAGACACTAGTAAACAAAGAAGAATTTGAAAGCTTGCAAAGAAAAGTAACAATGAAAGACACAATGGATGATATTAAAAATACATTAGAGGCACTCATCAGAAACCATGGAGGCAAGAAGACAGTGGTATGATATATTTAAGATACTGCAAGAGAAAAACCTCCAGCCAAGAATCTTATATCCAGCAAGATTGTCTTTCAAAACTGAGGGAGAGTTTAGAATATTCACAGATAAACAGAAACTGAGAGAGTTTGTAACCAAGAGACTGGCCTTGCAGGAAATACTAAAGGGTGTGCTACAGTCTGAAAAGAAAAGATAAGAGACAGAGGCTTAGAAGACATTCTAGAAATGAAGATTATATCAGTAAAAGTAACTAAAAGTCTCAAAAGAGTAGTGGAAATAAAATATGACAGATAAAACCCAAAGGTCAAAATGGGTGAAATAAGAACTGCCTTTACAGTAATAACATTGAATGTTAGTGGATTAAACTCTCCAATCAAAAGACACCGACTGGCAGAACAGATAAGAAAATATGAGCCACCTCTATGCTGTCTGCAAGAGACTCACCTTAGACCTAAGGATACCAATAGATTGAAAGTGAACCAATGGAAAAAGATATTCCACACATGCAGTA
>JAQZBX010016222.1:0-36738 GCA_029593785.1 Cabassous unicinctus | reverse complement strand
ACTTTACCAAATTATCTCATTTGTAATAGTTTGCCCATTGCTTATTTTAGGGTTTCCCCATAAGCAATTATTTTATCTGCAAGTAGAGATAGTTCTACCTCTTGCCTTCTAATTTTTATGCCTCTAATTGCTTTCACTTGTCTAATCGCGCTAGCTAATTCCTCTAACACAAAGATGTGTGTGTGTGTGTGTGTGTGTGTATTTTTTTTTGGAATGAGATCTGTGTTTATTTCTTTATCCCAAGGAAGTATGTTTTTTAAACATGAATGGGTATTGCACTTTGACAAATGTCATTGCTGTATTTATGGATATGATCACATGATTTTTTTTCCTTAGTTCTATTGGCATCATGGAAATCACTGTTTGTAATCTCAGAACTTCATGACATTTTAAAATCAGCTATAGGATCAAATGCATTAAGAAAGAATAAGAGTCTAAAGGGTAAATGAGTACTAAATGTGATGAGTGAGAGAGAGGGAGAGAGAGACAGAGAGAGAGAGAGAGAAAGGAAAATCAGTGCCCTTGGGATTTCATAAGCATCATCATATTGGTAACAAGAGTTGTAAATAGTAATATTTAATAAGCATTTACTATGTACTAGGCACACAGTATTACACCATCTAATCCTCACAACAGTCTTATGAGGAGAATCTCCATTTTACAGATTCTCCTCATAAGTTACTTCAAAGATGAAGTAACTTGCACAAAGGTAAACAGCTAATAAGTAGCAGCACATGGACCTGAACACATGCGTTCCATGTCCAAGGCCACTCTTAACCACTCCCTGACACTCCTCCCTACTTCTGTAAAGCTCTCCTTCATAGCCTCCAACTCTTCTCTTATCTTGTGTATGTGACCTTTTCTTCCTTCATTTTCTCCCCACCAAACAACAGGTAGAAGGGTGTAAGTTAGAAGAAAGAAAGGAAAAGTGAAAAGATAAATTCTTCCCCATTCCATTCCCATTCCCATTTGGAAATGGGCATGTAGTCCTATTTAATATGAAGTAGGAAGGTATACCACCTTTCCTGAGTGCTTAGGGAAAGTCAGCTTTGGTACACGGACAGTGATTTTTGATCCTGCTTTCTCAGCATGTGTGTTTTCACAGGGCGAGTCTGTAGTTTGGCTCCATGACTATGCTGCCAAGGTCCGTGGCCAAGAGCAGACTGTCAGTAAGCTTAGATAGTGAATTAAGGATTCCAAATACAGTGCTGAAAAACAACAACACACTATGCATATCACCACATGTATGCCCATCACTTTTCTGAGCCTAGGGCCTTTATTGTCTTGGTGAAACCTCACGGCAGTTATTTAGCAGAAGGATGTATTTCTGGCATCCTTGCCACAGGCCCTGATCCGCTCCTCTCTGACATTTTATATCAACATTTTCTATGTCTAACAAGTCCCAGAAATGTTTAAGTTCTGCTTGTTAATATCTGTTTAGAGCTGAGATTTAGCACAGTAGTCCAACCATAAGAAAAACAATTTTGCTGCTTCTAATTTTCAAAGCTATTAAAGGGATGTGCTAAAAAAAGAATCCTAAAGTGAGCCTGATGTAGTACTGGAATTAAAACTTATGTGTGTTACTCTAGATGCTTTCTTTCTTAATATTCTTTCTTAATATTTCTTGCAAATACGATTAAGTGCAAATGAATCTTCTAAAAAAGGAAAACTTGTTTATGTCAAACTACCTGCTTTTAATACTACTTAAAATTAGAAAAAAAAGTTCCATAAATACTTACTTAAACTGTTTCAGAAGCTCCTAGGAGTAAAGACTTCTCGTATTTTGACTTTTTAATGAACACATTTATAGTCACTAAGCAACATACCTGTCGTTGAATAGGCCAGGGTTTTGTTATTGCAGAAAGATCGCAAGCTGTCATCAGCATCGCTCTGTTAAGGGGAAAAAGAAACCCAACACTCCTATTTTCTTTTATGTGAATGCATAACCCTCAGGAAATAGTTCCTAATAAAAAGTTAAAGCCCTTTAACTATGGTAATGGCAGTTTATAAAGACTAAAAAGAAATAAAAACAAAATTTATATGGAAGTCTGACCGATGCATTGATAACAGACTGTCACTGTGACACTTATGAACTATTGGAATTTTCCCTCAAGCTGCCTCATTTAGTTCCAGATTGGCACAAACTGAAATTATTAACCTTTGGACAAAAATTTGCCTGCTATTATTATTTCTTTTAACCTTGGTATCCCATTCTCAGTGACAATATGATGAAAGCATGTTGATTACTACTACTAGTTAACTGCTAAAGGATAACACCAGGTGTCTCACTGATAAAAAGTCCTGTAACAGAAAGGGACACGGTGGGCCTTCCTAATTCATTCAACACCTGCAGTGACTTTCATGTGAAAAGCCTTTGAATGGTTCAACAGCAGCTGCCGGAGAAAGAGAGAAAGGAGAGCAGGAGGCTCTTCAGTCCTCCCACTGGAGAGGTGAAAACCATGACGGTTTCTGGAGTCTGTGACAAGACACTCTAGAACTGTATGCTACAACTATAGGATGGAAAATGCTTCTATCCTTAGTCTCGTGTTTCCCCATGTCAGACCCAAATATCTGCCATACAACCCCTTTACTTTGCAGAAATAGGCAGAAAAGCCATTACTGTAAAACAGAAATGCTCCAGGTAAAGAACTGTATCATGTGTCCCTCTAGGGAAACCCAAGCTAAAAGTATCTTCTCCTTGACTGTATAAGGCCATGACGAAGGTGGGTACTCTCTTGCGAAACCAGTACACCCAGCAATATTTTTATCACTTCTTGAACCCATTTTCATGAAGGATTTTAATGAATCCTTGCCTCCCCAAAAGAAGACTATATGCACTAGATGAGCCACAATCCAAAAAATGAAGGGTGGAAGAGATGATGCTGAGCGCCAGACCAGTGGGCACTTCCCGGGGAGGGGCCGCAGCTTTGCAGGGTGGGGCAGTGAGCACTCTGGCATCATGTCAAGGTGGCATTTTCCTTTCTATTTTTGGGAAAAAGTGTTCACTAACCACAGCAGCATGCCTATGCTTTTCTAAGACACTATTCTAAAAAAACTTGTTGAGCCTATTAAGAGATGCATGCCTGTGTAGAACAGGCAGCTGGGCATTTGTGTATTGGTTTCCTAGTAATTTGCATAGTAAATACTATCAATCTATTTAAAGAAATGGTGACTTTGAAACTGTCAGCAGATCCTTGTCTACTTTTCTTTATTATTGACCCTCGTTCCTTTTTTACTGATTAGATCTTGTCATGGCAAAGGTAGTAACAGCAAAGGGATGGTATATACAATTAGAAGGGAGAGAGGGACAGGGGACCAGTAAGGGAAACCAGAAACCAAAACAAGCTCCAGTTCTGACAGCGGTGCTCTGTCATTCTTCGAGTGAAGTAAACACTCCACAGCCACCTCCTTGCTCCCAGAATCTTTAGCATGGTATTGTCATCGTGTTCTTTGGAAAGAATTGTGAAAGTGAACAAGGGAGCCCTGTAGCCTTTATTGATACTCTACATATTAAAAGTCCTTCTAGAACAAAGTAGCAGGTTAGTCACTTGAATTCACAAATACACTTCTTTTCAAATAAATATTCATATTCAGCCCTTTGCACAACACTCTAGAGATTTCTGACAGCCTCTAAGGTCATAATTTTGTAATAAATAATTGCAATGAAAATGGAGTGAGAATGCTAATTGGGTAGTAAACGTTCAGCTGTAAGGATAGTAAACTTACTTACAAAAATAATTCCTTTTGTTGAGGATCTTCCAAATTGAATTGATTTTTTTTAATGAGTTCAAAAAATTCTCCTCGCCTCCTTGAAAATAAAGAAAAATATCTGATTATGATCCCCCAGGTTGTTATACCTTTGTCTACAAAAACTCATTGAGTAAATTTTGGGGAAAAAAATCTTTAATGGCTTTTTCCATCTTAGAACTCAAAATAAAATTCACCATTAAAAAATCTTTACTACTTTACTTTTCCCCCTATCATTTTCTTTAAGTGAAACATAAAATCTCACCTCATTTCTAACTACAGATTTCAAATAATAGTAATTTTACTCCTTGCACATTATTTTGAGAAAATGAAACAATCTGAGTAAAAATTGGATGCCAAGAATTATTCAAGAAATTTTAAGTGTATGGCATAATATGACCTATATGGTTTCAGTTTAATTTCATTTATCCTATTCATATAATATAAAACATGTTCATAATAATTACTTTGTATCAGTATAAAATAGTGAAGTGCTTTTGAAGCCAAGACCAAATGAAGTTTAGAATAATATTCATTCAGTGTATAGTAAATACCTTTAATGTACCTAACATTGCTAAGCATCTTAGTAAGTCATAAGACAGAGTTTTCTTTTCATAGGGTTTAAAATCTAGCTGGAGATACAAGACAAACACAAGAAAAACTTATATAACAAAACTGACACTATGGATCAAGTATCAAAAATGAGCAGTATTTAGACTAGGTTTCATTGGGGTTCAGAGAGGCATATGTGGTCTGGAAAGGCTGGGGCTTTGGGGAGGAGAGGTGGTTACAGGTAGTCTTTAAATTCTTGGTAATTTGGTAATCCTCATTCTACAAGCATTCTGAATACAATGAAGCTTACTGTATTTTCTTTTATTCTAATTAATCATCAAGTGCTCCAAAACCCAGTGAAGCAGACAGAGATGGGTAGTTTTAGATGCACAACCGTGGATATCTGGTATACTCTGGTGCATAATTGTATGAAAACCCCATAGGGTAAAAAATGCTTTTTTTGCTCTTGTTTTCACTTCTCAGGAGAAGGAAGCGAGACCTGTATACAGGGCAATCCAGGGAGTGTGATTCTCTGACTCCCTTTGCTCCCCTTACTCCTGTACATGAGCCAAAGAGTTCAGCATGTTTCAGATATTAATGCCTGCCTCAATGCAGGAAATGATTTTCTAGCTCTTAGAAAGGCAGCTTAATACGCAAATATATGCCACAAAAATATCACTCTAATGTATTCCCTAATTTTTGAATCAGTAATTTCAAATGTAACTTCTACATTAAAACTTTGTGGCTACCAAAATCAAAATCAGAAGAAACAAGAGCTACTTGTCTTTCAGCTCCTTTCCTGCCCACCTAGTCTTGGATGATGGTATCAGTGAATTGTGCAACGGTCAAAAGTTGGGAGAGCAAGGAGAAGGAGAGAAAGCAAATGGCTTATACAATCTTTAGATTGGACAATGTGGCTTGGAATGACCTTGAGATGGCTATTTGCTTTGTACATAGTTTAGGAGACATGTTGGTGGATAAACATCAGAGATAACTGTGTATTCTGTAATTTTTAGCATTTAAGTAAGCCAAAGAAGTAGGTTTTCTTCGTTTCCCTTAACAAACTGCTTCATAGTTTGATAATCAACTTTGCCAGGACCTTTTCCTCATAATACAAAAAGTTCTCAATGTGGATTTAAAAAGTTTTAAATGATGCGAACATTTTGAGACCTACTTTCAGGGTATGTCTTAAAACTTACTTAATGAACAGTGCTAGGTCTGTAGCTAAAATAGCTTGCTTGATTATTTTCAATGTGGTCTTATATTCTTCAATGGAGAGGCCACTGAGAATCTGATTGCCCTTTATAAAAAAAGAAAACCATTATTAGCAGTCTTATCTGGAGAAGCTGTTGTCAGAAACTACAACATTACACTGTGAATAAAAACAATATCTGAACATATAGTCACATATCCTAGACACATGCCCGGTATTCTGAACTCATGAATACAGAGGGCACCTGCTTACATAAAGCTAATACCATGAAACAAAGCTTCCCCTCTCTGGCCCCACTCCCAACGCCTTCTCATATATGAACAAGAGCTTCATAATGGATGCATGTTTTCTAATTCTTATATTCTGAAGGTCTTTGTTGAGATCTTAAATATAGAAGTTATGTACCATTTTCCTTTAGGTAATTGCTATAATCTAACAGCAAGCAAAATTCTTAAAAATCAAAGTAATATTAATGTACATGAAGAACAGAATGGCTCAAGTTTTAAACAATTGATTATTAAAAAGTAATTTCTCTATGGCTCTTGTATTAAACATAGTAACATTTTGGGTGTAAATTTGTATATTTTGAACTTAACCAATACTGAGAATAGTGTGCATTCCTTAGGAACACTCCAACACAGGTGGGTAGAAGGCATGAGCCCAAGGTATGCTAACTGGGTTGAAACATTTATAAGGAATATTTAAAAGGGGGCTAATCCATGTGCAAATCATTGGAAGTTTTTCCTACATAACCACTTTTTATTTCTTGTTCAAAGTTAAAGTACAGTAACTCTCTAATCTTATCAAATTAATGACACAAATCTGTAATTACAACCATAAATATTGTTTTAAAATATTGAATCATTTTAGATTCTTGGCCAAAGAGAAGAGTGTTCAGAAAATACCTCCTGACACTTTTATTTATTAAAAGATAAAACATTTTAAAGTGAAAAAGAAAATATCTTTTGGTGTTATATTCTTATTGTCCCTCTCCAAAGCTCTCCAAAGGCTGTAATTTCTTGTGTAGTGGTGGTTGCAAAGACAGAATATATGGATGGACCCTATAATATGTTATTAGCCATATTTACAACCAGATTCCTTAAATGCTAGGTTAAGTAATAAAATATTACATGACAAGCTATGTTATCTAAAGGTAACTAAAGAATACTGTTAAATCTGTTTCTGAAAAAAAAAAAAAAGGTTAGCATAGTTTTTTTGTTTTTAAAAACTCAATTTGTAGCAGGATATTAAAATGAAAGTTTGAGCTAAGGCACACACATAGCAGATTCCAAGGAAAGCAAAGATGTTTCTGCTATAACACGACATATATGTTCCTAAATCGCCTTGGTTCTGAAAAATTGCACTCTAAGCTGGAAGCTCAGCAAATCTGGAGGCTGCTGAGGATGGCAAAGGGGCACAAACACAATTGAGTGGAAAGGCTGGTTTGTGGGGGCCCTGAGATGAAGCGGCTATTAGTAAGTGGGCATTGAAGAAGAGCAACATGCCGTGAGCCTAGCGTAGTGCAGGCTAGGGAACGGCTTCAGGTGCACTGCCCAGTCTTAATAGTCCTCAAATAGAATGGAAAGTGCTGCAGGTGTAGGAGCCAAGCCTTCTGCTTTCTTGCCAAAGGTCAAAATTCTACTCTTACTATCCTTGTATCTCTTACCCATCCAAGGGATCTGGCATATGAAACAATACGACTTCCATATTATACTGACTTCATTCCTCTACTTACCAATCACACACGAACGAATTCATATGAAAGAAACACATGTTGTGCCAGAACAGCCTGTATTAGACCCTGGCAGAATTTATAAAGGAGGCTTCCAAGTACCAGTTGCCTAACTCTCAACCCTTCACCCAAACTGAAGTGCTTAGGGAGAGATAACGAATGTGTTTTCCTCTTCACCTCAAGTAAGAGAGAGGGAATTTAGGTCTTCGTGCATGTCTTCTATAGTTTAGTGGGTGGGAGAATGGCTACAGTGGACTTGTGTTTGATTCCTTCTGGAAAATCTAAAAGGCAAGATACTGCCTGCTGAGCCAATCTGATTGTAGTATTAAGGGAAAGGTTGCTACTACTTGTGATGGCCTGCATTCTCCAAGCTTAGGGAGAATGGAGTTGAAAGTCCTGTCCAAGAGGGCCACATAGAGTGGCAAAGGGCTCTTTAGTAGACAGAAGCTGAAAGTGAACAGAGAGATTCCTAGGAGCTGAGAAAGGTGTCATGGGTGACACAAGCCAGACAGAGATGGTCACTCATGTTAAGGGAACATCAGGTGGGAGGGGCCCACAATGGGGGCTATTTGCAGAGAACATGAAATTACCCATAAGAAAAGAACTCTGGTTTAAACCCCTACAGATGCAAAGAGCAAGACACTCACCAGAGTGCCTGACTGTTAAGAACATTTGTGCCCCTTCTTATCCCACTCTCACAGGGTTAGAGGTAAGAAAGGAGAAAAATCACAAAAAAAGGGAATGAAAAGAAGCCAAGCAAGGCAGTATGGGGAGAACCTTAAACTTTAAATCGAGTTCAAAATTTGGACTAGGACACTACTCTGGACATGTTGGTTACTGACTTAAAAACTGTACACTATAAATTGTGGCTTACAGTCATTAGAAAGTCACCCCTTTTTTAAATTGTAGAAGAGTGATCAGAAAAGTCATGGGATTCCGTGAGCTTTCATGCAGAGGCCAGGGAAGAACTAGCCCCCCTGAGCAAACTTAAGGAGACAGTGAAAAATTGCTTTAAGATTTTATCCCATGCATTCTGATTGTTCAGCATAAAACAGTTACAACTTACATTAGTTTGTTCCTACTGTAAATGCAATACAATAGATAATGGGAATAGTAAACATACAAATATAAAATTAAAGTGATTTATAATTTTACCGAAGATAACCATTGTTAACATTTTGAATATAACATAGAAAATATTTTAGTCTTATTTTTTTAAATATAAATATGCTTAGCATAAGCATATGTATGCTTTGGTGTTACATTGGTAAAATATTCATTGAACAAGTTGTTGAATAGCTTTATTCTGTACCAAAAGAGTTTGTTAGTATGTAGACATTTCAATAAAAAGAGAAAAGGGATTGGCTTGTGAAAGCTAATCCTAGAGCTGTCTAAACCATTTCATTTGACAAAAAAGCAGTATTAACAATTAACTCAGAGCCACAAAATATCTGTTTTGTTTGTTTTTAATTTAGAGTAATCAAATTGAGCTGAATAACCAAATTTGCCCTATCAAGCAACATTCAGACAGTTTTGGTTGTCTGGAGAAGCAAGGCTGTGAGGATTTCCAATGTTTGGGCTTTGCTTCCCTTATCCAAAAAAAGGATAAAAGACGTTCAAGAATTTATGATGCTGGGAACAAACCCAAAACCAAAAATAAAACTGAATTTATAAAGCTTTCTTTTAAAATTCCACAACCATAAACTGAGTACTTACTGGACTATTAAGAATCATCAAGCACTGGTCAAAATGATGGTGTTCCATGATTGAATGACAGTAGAGCTGAGCCAGCGGGTGTTCACTTCTGAAAAATATTTTGAAGAAAGAGGAAAAAGTTAAAAAAAAAAAGAAAAAAAAAAAGATCAATTCCTCCAATAAGTAATTGATCAATTTCTTCTTATTGGTTATCTAAAAGAGAGGCTACTTCACAAAATTAATCAAGCTAACAATCTTCTCTCCTTCTGCTGAAAAATAAATGAGTTTCTCTGTAAAACAAATAGAACCAAAGAGTCAAGTTGTTTTCAAATACCAATGTAACTGTTGTTAGTTCAAAGTATAAGCAATTTCATTGGTTTTAATATTGACTACAATAGTAGAAGTAAGGAATAAGCACAAAGCACAGCTAATTTTCTAAGCAATAAAGAAAAACATCTTTGAAATAGTTGTAACAATATTTTTCAAGTTCACAACTGAAACTGATTTCAAAATCTGACGCAAGTTCACATGCTAGCTTCTACTCTGAAATAAAGCTCAGGCTGAAGGTCAGATTATTACCATGTGCATAAGAAAAGAATGAACTGAGATGGAATTAACTGAGGTGTGACTGGTGAAAGGTGAGGAAAAGGGGGACAGAGAGTCAGCGCACACTTGGAAAAGGCCAGAAAGGAAATGGCTGAGTTAGAAAGTTCCGCATGCGGGAGCTGGACTGTTAGAGCTCAGGATATCTTGGTGCTCTGTGACTTGAATTTAGGGATGCAGTAGACACTCCTTGACTGGGAGGAAAGAGGGAGTGGGATTCTACTCAGTCCATTATACGTATAAGCTACTTACAAATCAAGTGTGTGAATTTTTCTAAAGTTTAACAAGTATACCCTCTTATATTTTCTAATGAAACAGTTTCTACTGTTTCTTCTTTAAAAAAAAAAGTTTCTTTTCCGAAAAGTTATTGAACAGGGATTTATGAATTGTAAAGCATCATCCAAGTGCTAGATAACACAAGTGAGCTGTTATTTCTTTACACTACTCTGCTAATCATTATTTTGCATTTAATTTGTTATGATAGAGGAGCTACTCAAGAGTAGACAAAGGAAAACATAGGAAAAAAAGAACAAAGTAATAAATGGGTAAAGTGAGAAAAGCCTAAGGAAAAGCAAAAACAATGAAATGAAAATTAAGATAAGAGAATAGGGAATCTCATCTAACTTCTCTTGCTTGAACTATCACCTATACTGCTTACAACTAAACTGCAATATATTTTGGTCATAACCTTTCTCCTGAAGTTTACACCAAAATTAACTCCTACCTGCTTGTCTCCTTTGCTCCTACCATATTTAATAGGTTGTATTATGGGTCATCGGATAATGGGAAACCAATGAATGGAGTAACATGAGCAGATTTGTGAAAAGGATGAATTTGCTGGAATCACGATTCCTATGGGGATGTTCAGAGACTCTTGGGAGAGTCTGCTCTACTAATCCAGGTAAGAGATAATGGTAGCCTGGATTAGGGTGGTAGCAATGAAAATAGAGAGAAGCAGAATTATCTGAGAACTGTTTAGGAGGTAGATTAGAAAAGAGTTGACAATGAATGCTCATGTGGGGACCCAGGAGGGATGAGGGAGATGAAGAGAAGAAGTCTGAAAACTAAATTTCTGCCTCAGCAGCTAGGAGAATGGTGATTCTACTTACTGACTTAGAACAAAGGGAGATGGTTGGGGATGGGGGATGAAGGAGGGGAAGATGATTAGTTAAGTGTTTGACCTGTGGATTTTAAGGTACTGGAGATAAACTCAAGTAAATATAAATGTTGAACTCAGGTCTGGGCTGGAGATATAGATTTGGAAGGTATCAACATGCAGACGGTAATTCAAGTGATGAGAGTGGGTGAGATTTTCAGGGTGATGGCTTAGAATGAAAAGCACAGAGGGCCCTGGGATAAACAGAATCCCTTATCTCCCTTTTGAATCCTTCCTCCTGTTCTGTAGTCTCTATTTTGGCGACATATTTTCACATCACTGGGGTCAACTTTAACTTAACAATTGCAGCTTTCCTTATTATTCTCTTCACTTAAAATAAAAGGAAAAGCTTCTAAAGTGTGCATTGGTTTTTATTTGTATCAGAAATTCAATGACATACAGTATTAACTTATTAGCAGTTTTATTTTACCAGCTGTTAGCTGTTTATGAGACTATCACCCCATTTAGATTGCAAACCTCTTAAGTTTGTTTTCCCTACAACATATCGTACAGAAATGACAATACTACTCAAACTCCAGCCACTGATGCAGGTATCCAGGTTCATGGAAGCTTTAACAGACATGCAGATGCCCAGTAAAAGGAGCCTGGCCCTGGCCCACCCTGACAGCTCATTTCCACCCAAAAGTGTGGGGGAGGAAAGGCCCGTGGGGTTACCTTTGACCAGCGGAGGGTGAGAGCTGATGGATAACTGCTCCCACTAGGTGGACGGTCTCAGTCTCACTTCATAAAGATTCCTCAAAGGGACTGAGCAGATTGGGTGGACAGCTGGATAACTCTTCTTCAAATACTTTTCCCTTCTTCTCAGTTTCACTCCCAGTCCTGCCTGCCTGCCCCCTGGGTCACAGTCACAAATAAGCTACATGCATCCCAGCATTTGTCTCCGGCTCTGCCTCTGGGGTAATCCAGGCTGAGATGTGTCTAAAATTGGCATTATTATATTTATTTTTTTTAGATGAACAAAGGTTCAGAGAGATTATCTAACTTGTTCAAGGTCGATATAAATGGCAGAGCTGGGATTCAAATATATCCTCTTCATTGCTTCAATCTGTCTCAAGACACCATGAGACTTGGCGAAGAGTACACACTCACTGACCTAGTTAAGAGAGACTAGCAAATACAAAGAGGTGGATGGAACACAAACATATTTAGAATGTCAAATACACATTACATGTTTAGATGATGCAGAAAAGAATGTTTCACATTAGAGAAAAATTCTGGCTTGTGAGACAGATGATTGCAAATTATGTGTTTGCCTTTACTTACATTCTAAAAATACAGATTTATGAATCAGTAAGAGGGTGACAAATGCTCCAAACTTCCTGTTTACAAAAATATTCCTGGAAACCAATGCATTCTGCATTCTGTTGCTTTTCACTCTTTCAAACACAAGGCTGTGTTGTCTCTACTTGAGGTCACATCAGAAGGAACGATTAAAACCACTGCTGCTGCAGAATTCTGTCCCCACAGTTCTGCCCCCACAGTGACGTAAGTGAGCATTCGTGGACCAGCATGGCCTCCTGTGTATTCCTCCTGTCCTAGACAGTGGTTGGTCTATCTTTGAGAGTGGCACTGGGTTGCCAGTGGAGCAATCCACCAAAATTCTAGAAAACTTAAATATAAGACCTTAGAAAGGAATAAAAAATGAAAGCCCCATGAGAAAAACAGTCTTGCCACCTCAGTCTAACTCTTTCCAGGACTCTAACAAGGGCCTTGATTCGATTTCGCATCCACATACATTGCTCTGGGCTCAATTCTCTAAATACTGCTTTGTACCCTTATCAATCCCATTTCATTTTTCCCTTCATCATTTCTTGCTAAATCACCACTATTATCTTAGTGGTTATTTTGCCTTCCTAGACAAAAAACAGACTTGGTTTATTTTTACTTCTATTCTCTGTAATCACATTTCATGACATAGATACTCAAGTTGATGATTCACTGGACCTTTTGACCTCAAAGTTCTTTGACCTCCACACTTCTACTGATTGTCTCTTCTTCACATCAACAAATAGACTTGGGCTTGCTTATCCACAGCTACTTGGTGCAAGAAACCACATTAGGCACAGTATTTTTGCCCGTCCCTGATCAACCATATGATAAAGCAAGGTCTTGAACTCCTATCTGTCATTAATAGCATTCTCCTCTGCAAACAGCTAGAGTCTGTAAAGTACTGAATATGCACCAAGTGCTGTTCTAAGCACTTTACATTTATTAAGTTCCTTCTTGGGTTTTATGAAAACCCTGTGAGATGAGTACTATCATTATTCCACTTTTTAAAATACAGTTTTAAGTCTCAATTCCTCCAGCAACAGTGAAGATAGACTACAGGTCTTGACCAATATCCTTCTCTACTGAACACTTATAATCAGTAACTGCATAACTCAGGACTTACTACTTTCTTGCACTGATCACTATTGTTTCATGAGACTGTGAAAATTCCGAGGGCAAGAACCACATTTTATATTTTTATAGCTCTCTCTCTCTGCCTAGCAAAGTGCCAAGGCCCTAGTAAGTGTTCATTATCCATCTGCCTAAAACGTAGGAGAATCTCACTTTTTTTATCTTAAAAAACACCAAACCCAAATCTAATGAAATAAATGCATCCACAATCTAACAATGGCTACAGCATTAAAACTGGAAATTCCTCTGTAACACCAGTGTTACAACTGTGTTAACCTCTAGAGGATGTCTGTACTTGAGCCATTTTGTTCCTGTTACTGCCTATTTTTTAAATAATTCAGAATCTATCTGAAAAACACTATGCTTTTTTCAACCCATGTGGTAGAAGTAAGCACAAGCAGTAAACTCTTCCCTCAAATATTTCCTTGCCATACTTTCAGTACCCATCCATAATGGTAGTTTTCCCAATCAAGGAAAGAATCCAAGAATCAAGGAAAGAAGCATGGGAGAGCATCCTATTCAAAGAATATCTTACTTCAAATTAATTTTCTGAAATGATGTTCAAGAAGGACGAACGTCAGGAGAATTTCAGTTTCTAACTTTGCCACCACATGAGGGCCTTTTTTTGTTTTGATGGATTACTCTTATTTCTTTGCCTTCTTTTATTGTTATAATTTTCTTTATGTATTAGTCATAATACCTGATGAGGTCTAAATACAGAATACTGTTTTAGAAGTTAGGACTTTATATGGTAGTGTTTATGGTACTTTCATTCTCCCAAGAATCTCCTAACTAAGAAAATCTTACTTTAAGTATCACTGATTTACCAAAAAGGAAAGAAACAAAGAAACAAAAAGAAACATCCCTGGAAAAATTCTTGGTTTCCTCTACTCAAACCACAGGGGTATAGGAAGAAATAAAAATCTCTGAAATGGCTTAAAATTTTTTTGTTGTTGAAGTTATTTATGACTTGGTAGAAGTTGGCTCTGTGGTGTGTGTGCAAGCAAGATTTTGCAGTCTATGACTTTTTCCCAGGATGTTTTTTTTTTCAAGAGAAGATGACGTTTCTCCAGATGTTTTCCCGGATAATTATTTTTTAAAAAAACAAAGAAAAAAATAGTGGAGTGTTTTTTTTCACTCTAAAGCAGGGCAATATAGCATCTCTGAGCTATCTGTATACCAAGACTCCATATACTATCACTCCTCCATTCAGTTCTGAAGTAGGGAGGGACCTGTATCTTGCAGAGCTTGGTTGTTAAGCCATGCTGACTGCGGAAGGTCATACTATGTGGCTTGACTCTGCTACAAACATTTCCCATTGTTCCCTTTCATCATTATTCCGTGTCTACGTGCAACTCAGGCTCACAATCACATGACAAAGTGGGGGGCAAGGTCATGTTACCCAGTCAGTTCTCCAAAACATTCGATTTCAAAAAGGAAACAGCCAATCCCTGACACTCAGGCGAGAGCTTACTATCTATCTTTTCCCATCAAAAGGTCAGCAGAGGACATGGTTGCTACATTGCTACAATTCTTTTTACATGAAGTTTTCCATTTATGTAGATTAAGGGAATGCGATTGCAGAGCTTTCTGAAATTGTCAAGATATCAGACATTTGGAATTTCCTTAAAATATTTATCCCTTAATTTTTACTTAAAAAACTGCTCAGTAAGAAGAGATTCTGCCATTATAATGTAAGCTTTTCAGTCAAATTGGTGCAAGAAAAATATTATAGTGGTTCAAAAATTTGATGAAAAATGGTGTCACCTTTATAATCTCATTTGTCATTGCAAATGCCACTTAAGGGAACCTGAAACTCTTTTCCACAGGGTTAGTATCTTCCTTTCCAAATCAGTCAATGAACAGACTTTTGATGATGATACGACTATCCACTGGCATCAGCTGCTCACTTTTATTTAACACTTGAATATGTATCAAACATTCTACTTGGTATTTATGTGCATTATCTCTGAAAAGGTACATCAACCCTATGAGGAAGTTATACTATTATCTTCATTTTATAGATCAGGAAACTGAGACAGAGAGATTAGCTACCTTGCCCAAGGTCAGCAGCCAAGGTCACACAGGGACTGTGGGGCAGAGCTAGGATTGAACTCATATCTGACCACAGAGCCCTCGGATATGGAACCCAAGCCTGAGCACAGAGTTCTCCAACATTGTGCTATTGCACCTTCTTGAAGAACAAAGACTCCTTTTATTACGTGCTAAGTACCAGGGATCAAGCTGAGTACTTCTTAAGCATTATCATTTTTAATTCTAGGGTGAAATACCACCTTTCTGGAACTTGTAATAATTTTCTAAAGACGCTCTTAAGCTGGATCTACATAAATGAAAGCAAAATGCCTGGTAATTATCTAATGAAATAAAGATTCTGAATATAACTATTTTTTGAAATTCCGGCCAGAAACATTACTTTTCCCCCAACACAATATTGGGCTGGCATTATTTTTCCCATTTCCCTTAAATATAACCAAAGTATGTTATGGGACCTTGACCAACTGAAATTTTGTACCATCAAATTTTGCTGTGGCTTTTACTTAAGAAAGTACAGCCCTACAATTTCACAGAAACATTTTCTTGTTTTGCTGGGGAAAACATCTTACCGCTGAATGTAAGAGTTATTCACACCGCGGTGATCCAAATCATGGCTTAGTGCAGCAATCAGCAATGCAAGTACCTCCAGGTCAGTCAGTTTGTTCTGTGTGACCAGAGACATTGGAAGTAAAAGAGAAAGAAACAAACCGGTAAACTTCATTATACTACCTCTTTGCAGTAATCATGCATTTTTTTCTGTGTTTTATGTATGTTCTTTATAGTCACAGAATACTCAAGCTAGAATCTTATTCTGCAGAGAATCAGATGTAGTTTGTCACTGAAGATGAGGAAATTACAAATGCTACTTATCAAAAGAAAAAAATCAATAATCTGTCCACTTACAATAAATATTAATTCTCAATTATGTATATGTGGAATAATCATAAAAATCTTAATGGTTTTCTTTCTGACTCTTAGTTCCCTGCAGACTCCCTGCTGCCTTTACTCTTTGTAGCAAACAATTGCAGACAATGTGAACATGAAGCAAAACAATAGGAAAAAAATAATTTGGAATGAAAATTTGGCTTTAAAAGACTACATTAGATATTCCAAAGGCAAATGAGGGTTATTTTTTAATATCTGCTATTTGTATTATCTACACTTAATTAGCAAGAAAAAAACAAGTTGAAATTATTATCAGCTCTATTCTCCTGGAATTCAGTGCTCTAAATAGGTTTGACAAACACACAGATCATCATTTTGTTACTTCTCATAAAAAAGTAAGGCTAGTCTTTAGAGGTGATAATCCTTATGATCTTCCTGCACCCAAAATAAATTAAGCTTATTTCTTATAAATGTTTGTTACCACTGCAAAATACTACTGGATATTTTGTATGCCTTCTTTGATAGCAATTACCTCTTTCAGATCTAGCCAGTTAAAACGTGCATGCTATGAAAGCAGAGACAGAGAATAGTATTTTTAGAACTTATGTAAAAAAAAGAAAAGCAAAGCAGGGAAGCTCTGAATTAAAAAGTTATATGATGTATCCCTGGAATCACTTAACTAGAATAACCAGTCGATTATCACTGAAGGTAGAATCTAAGGACAGTGATATGGATAAAATTTGGCCTGGAAAGGAATGAACTGACTGTGTTCTACATTGGTCTTCCCTGTAAATAGTCTCCGGTCAATGTATTTGAAACCAAAACACTTTCCATTAAAATTGTAAAATGAACTGAGTGCTCCAGAGAAAATGTGATAGTGAATCCTGGACTGACTTATCCATGAAGCAAAGTTCAGGGATTGGGTGGTTTAGAGGAATCCTACTATGGAACATGTTGAATGTGAACATGAGAAAATGTGATACTTTTTCTTATTAAAATAATGTAGAGTTGGGAAGCGGGTGTGGCTCAGTGGATAGAGCCCCCGTTTACCATATGGGAGGCCCGGGTTCGTGTCCCGAGGCCTCCTTGTGAGGGCACGCCGGCCTGAGTGGTGCGGTGGGCTGATGCAGCAACCTCAAGGCAGGAAGCGGGTGTGGCACAATGGATAGAGCACCCGTCTACCATATGAGAGGCTCCGGGTTCGCTTCCCGGCGCCTCCTTGTGAGGGCAGGCTGGCTTGCACGGCGCCGTGGGCTGATGCGGCAAGACCTCACAGCAAGGGGGAGATAAGCAGACACAGAGAAGACACGCAGCGAATGGACACAGCAGCACAAGCAGCAAGGGGGGGGGGATAAATAAAATAAAATAAATAAATCTTTAAAAATAAAAATAAAAATAATGTAGCGTTTTCCTCTGAAATAAATATTTATTTGTCCAAAGACTACGTATAACATGGAGTTATTTTAAAGATTTTAAAATATGGCATATATAGTATATGAAAGAAAATTAGCAATTAATTATTTTGCTAAACCTCTTTAATGAACAAAGTATAATTTATTATGTAAATGGAAGTAAATATTATTCTCAATCATCTCTGTATGATTGGCTGCAGAAGCAGGCCAAAAAACAAAGTTTCTTCATTATTGCACATCAAAAAAAAAACTTGGACGACTATGCTGTAAATTTTCTTAAATATATGAACAACTCTAAAAAGTACCTGAATTTTGCCTGTTTTTAGAGCAGCAAACATGCACTGAGCTGTATTAAAGGCATGTCTCCAATTATGATAGGCAACATTCTTCCGGTAATTCTTCTTAACACTTAAAATCCATCTGCAAAGGACCTTTAGGAAAGAAAGCATAAGGAATAACAATAATTATAACATTGATCGCACAGTTTCTATGTTCCAAGTACTGGATAAAGCAATCATATTTAATTCTCACTACTCCTTGGGGGAGTAGTGGAGGTGGAGGAGGGGGTGGGCCCTGCTAATCTGATCCTTTTACATACAGATGAGGAAATTGACAAAGAGATTAAGTAATTTGCCTAAGGTCATGTAACCCTAAAGGGTGGGGCCAAAATTCAATCTTGAGCAATTTGACTCCAGAGCCCACCATGTCAATCACCACCCTAAACATAGTAAATGTAATTCACAAAGCATCTCTAAGAAAGTTATTTTTAATATGGACAGGGCACTGATTAGCTTTTTATAAAGATATTATGTCAGTTGTCATCACTTAAGAAGAGTCCAAATAGTCATGTATCTATAAATTCACCTTTAGCAACCCATATAATCTGCCACTCTCAAGCTCCTCCCATGCTCCCATTTTGTACATCTGAGAAGGTATTTAGTGCAAGGCTTTGGGGGTGGACTGGGGACAAGGTGTAAGGTACATCTCCAAGGATAAACTGGATTTGCAAGTCCTAATACAATCATTAGATGGTTATCTTATTTAAGCTATGCTTAAATATTTAAGCAGTTGCTGCTTGGTTACCAAGAAATAATTTAAAAAAAAAAAAAAATATATATATATATATATGTATATATTAAAGCCCTGTGGTCCATATGAAAAAACATATTTTAAAAGATGTAAAAAGGGAAAGACTGTTTAAAGTCTCATAAGTTGGGTTTATTTCAACTTCTAAGTGGTGTATTCAATAAAATTATCAGAGGCACATGGGCTCTAAGCATAGATTTTCTGTGTATGTGTTTCTGTTAGCTTCAGAGTCTGCCTCTCTAAATCAGCATGATTTACTATGCTTTTGGGGATCTGCAAAAATAAGTATGTGCTTATGCCTATATATATCACTGGGGATACTCCAAATACAAAGAACATTGTTCTGGGGAATGGAAAAAGTACTAAGGAAAAGAATGTTGCTTTGCTAATATTTAACTCTGTATGATTGGCTGCAGAAGTAGGCCAAAAAACAAAGTTTCTTCATTGTTGGCAGAGACCTGCTAATAGAGAATTTGGTATGTAATCAATGCTTTCATATAGTCCCTTTTCTTTTCAGGTCTTTTTGTTCCTGCCCCATGTCTCAGTTAACAGGGAGCTTGAATAACAAAGAACTCTGTTTCCTAATCCTTTTGCTCTGAGTCACCAAATTTCCAACAGAGGACTTCAGTGTGCCTAAGATTGATATATGTTAACCCCAAGTATATTACAGCTTATTGTATCACGACCATTTCTAAAAATTTGCCAGAAAGATGATGGATTAAACTTATTAGGAAAATGTTAAGTAAGAGCTGTAACCTTTCTTTGATGCACTTAGAATCTATATGGTGAAGTATTGTGAAAAGTAAATGTGATTAATTAAAGCAGCAAGGAAAACAGGCAGGAAAAACCAAGGTTTAACTTATGGACCTATCTCCTTGTTAATCATAAATTTGTAGCTATAATTAAATATGCATTGGGAAGCAATGACCAAAATGACTATGAAGCAGAATTCCTGACTGACTACTCCATTTGGCTTCTATTAAGATGGGCCCAATACAATTGAGTAACCCAATGGATACAATAGTTATGTAATTAGATTCTGTTCTCAAGATGTTCTTGACAGCATACTAGAAAATTATGGCCAGATCTGCTAAGTGTCCAGTGGACATGGGGCAACATTCAAATTGTGACACAGTATTTTGTACAGGGCTACTGAATAGTTAATTGTGATTTGGGTGACTCTAGAGAGCATGCTCAGGACATAGAAAGTGTCCTAGGTCCTGAATGATATATTCAAGATGCTTGGGGAAAAGGGAAGAAACAGAAAACACAGCTCAATTCCTGCTTTCAAGAAACTCAATCTGTAGTGTAAATAACAGAATGCACACATAAAGCAAATAAATCAACATAAAAATTGAGAGCATAAATTTATAAAGTGCCAACCAGCAATCCAAATGGCATGAAGTCAATCCTAGGGTTCTCCCAGGAAGAGAGTTATTTGAGTCAGGTTTTGAGAAAGAGAAAAGCATGCCGTGGCATGAAGTGGAGCAGACATACTTCAGAGAAAGAACGATATACAGTAGACAGAAGGTGAAATAAGCACAGCATACGTAGATTTGTTTGAGGAGAGTCAGGAATCTGTTTCAGAGATGAGCACGAGGAGATGTTGGTGCGATGGTTATAGGAGAGTGTCAGATTTGGCAGGTAAGCAGAGAGGTGAAGCTCTGACATATCATCCTGTAGGAAATATTCTGTCAGGGCAGCTTCATTATGTTAATATCCTATCCAACAACAACATTTTAATTGAATCATCCTAAAATTATATTGACAATATCTGGAATAAATAAAACAAAAGAGGAGACACTAAGGCAGGTGGACCAATCAAGGTCATTGTGATGTTCTAGTTGGCATTGGCCAGAATTAGAAGTTATTCAAACAGAAAAGGAGGGCAGATGAATCAGACTTTGAGGAAATACATTTGCCTAATGGACAGAAATTCCAGAAAAGGTAAGATTAAAGACTGCCAAAGAAATTTTGAGTGACTATCTTTACCCAGCCCTCAAAGGCTAAGAACCAAGTAAGAAATAAATCAGCTTATAAGAATTTCATAAAAATGTACACAGATCACATATATTTGTTCTAGTCAGGCCATTTTAACAAAATCATTGCTAGTTTGAAGTATGAGAGGCTCCTGGGAATAGATAGGGATTTGAGAAGCCATCTGGGTTTATAGGGTCCTGTAAGTAGTGAGAAGCAGAATTGAGATTCACATTTAGAACTTCTGGCTCCAAGTGATGTCTTCATTCCAGTAATAGAAAACCCTTTTAAAAATAAACCCTCTAGGGGTATGGAAAAAATATACCAAGTGTACAGTATAGAACACAGTTAGTGGTAATAGTCTGATGATATTATCTCATAATTTGTAACAAATGTTCCACAACAATGCAGTGTGTTGGTGGAGGGGTGTTGCATGGGAATTCCATACATGTACATGATTGTTTTGTAAGTTCACAACTTCTCTAATAAAAATATATTTAAAAAAGCCAACTCTCTAACCTACAATAGAGAACCCATGATCACCATTCTCAAGTTTGGCCTAAGAACATGGTAAGTGATACGTACTCTACACCTGTGTGTTAAGCAGAATGTTATACACCTGTACACACATACCAAGGCATAGAAATATACACGTTCCTATCACATAGGTGCATGTGTAATTCTCACAAGACTCCCATGGGAGAGATATAATGATTACCCCCAATTAACAGATTAAGAAACTGAGGTTAAGTAAATTGCCCAAGGGAATAAGAGCTAATCACTAGAAGAGCTGGAATGCAAACTCAGGTCTTTAAGACTAAAATCCATGATTCTTCTACTCTAAGATGCTGTCTCAATTTCTTCATTTGTAAAATTGAGATGATAATAACTAAAGAACTTTTCTTGAGAGCTTGTTGCAATAATTAAATGAGATGGTATCCCTTAAAACACTCTAACAAGAGTGAAGTATTATTAGAGGAGTCTACAGACAGCTTTTTTTTTTTTTCACCCAAGAAAGAGTAATATAGATTTTGATTAAATTTCAAGAAAGAACTACATTTGGGGCTCCTAGTAATACCATAAATGACAGTGTATTAAGCTTAGCTTTATAAACCCTTAGTTTTTGAGCCTAATTGTGAGGCCTCTGAAAGCAGGAACAAAGCATTGCTGAACCGTTCACTTAGCACAGTCCTGAGTACATAGTAAATGCTAATAATTTTTCACTGCATGAATTAAAGGGTTGCTAAATAGTAGAGACCTTCAGTATAAATTTCCAGATAGGAAATCTGTGTAAGGAGACTAGACATTGAACCGACCAGGAAAAATAACTTTAAAGGCAAGACAAAAAGTCTTCTCTACTGCCCTTCTTCTCTGATGCTATACACATAGCCATTATGAGAAGAAATAGAATTCCCTGATATCTCCAAACTGATATCAGAAGGTTCTAACTTAAGCCTTGCCATTTCTGAGAGGCAAATAAGTTAACCAACAACAGGGCATGAAATGAGGTTTCACCTTTACCTCATGTGCGTCACGAAGTTGTTCCAACCAAGAGCTTGGCCTCACATCAAGCCCCGTTACTACCTCATTTCCAAAGGCGTTCACTCTGCTTTGGTCTTAGCCTGTATATGGTTATCATAACCTCTGCAGTCAGATCATGTTACTTCCCTGCTGAGAATCCCTCAATGTCTTGCCATTGTTTTTAGAATAGAATCCAAATCACCTCGAATGGCTTCTAAGGGTCTATATGATTTGCTTTGTACCTTCCTCTCCAGCTGCTTCTCTTGCCATTCCCACCCCCTCAACCAGTGTTCCACACCTTCCACCCCAAGCTTTCCTGTCATCCTGTCTTTGCACATCCTGCTCTCACTTCATAGACTATCTTCCCCTATTCTTCAACCTGGTATTTGACACATTAGGTAAGAGGTCAAAAAAGTCTTTAATGGTTGCCTTTTAAAAAATTTTTATCTGGGTCTGCAGTAGTTGACATTATATTAATCACTGAAATGTAAAAATTCCTATTCCATACTAGCATTAAAACTAATTCTCTCTTACACACGCACTTTTCCAAAGGACAACACTGTATTCCTACCTCATGTTTCATCTGGAAGTTCTGCACGAGGCTGAGGTCAGTGAACATCCGAATTGTGCACAGGGCTGTTTCCAGATCAGACAGCTCAAAGTCACTGAAGCCGAAGTCAGTGATTTTAAGGGTCTGAGCAGATGGTACCACAGCAGCCTTAGGTAAAGAGAGAAGAAGAAAATGAAATAAAGCTGTTAATTAAATCAGCAGTGATTCAGTCTTCTCACTTTGCTATAGGGAAACAGCATATTATTTTTTTCCTCTTTACAGTACACTAGAAATCACTTAGAACAGGAACGACTCCCAGTTTTTAATTTAAACTGAACCACACATGGGGAGAACTGATATAGTTCCAGGCAGAGGAGGAGAGAGGAAGACAGCCCTGAGATTGTCACCTACAAGAGGAGCAGCCCTGATGCTCCCATGGTCTATTCTTTATACCTCCCTGGCCTAATTCTTTCAACACACATTTCTTGAGTAATTCTTCTGGGCCTGCCCCAGTGCTAAGGACTGGGAATAAAGTGGTAAGCAGGATAATGATACTGTTCTTAGCATTTTACACTTAAAATTCAGGACAACCTTATAGAGTGGATGATGCTGTAGCTCCATTTTTCAGGTACAGAAACTTAAGCACAAAGAGGTGAATTTCTTTGTCCAGGCTTCCAGACCAGGCAGGCGACCCTGCTCTCAAACCTGAAACAATCCCAACTCTAGAACCTGGAACCTGTCTCCTCCCACGCTCGCTTCACTCAGGCCTGATTCTAAGAATCGCTGGGGGTGCCTATTAAAAACACTCACTTGGAGATTCTGATTCAATAGCTCTGGGATGGTCTGGGAGGGTATTGGGAATCTGCTTTTATTTTTTTGGAGGGGGTCTGTTTTAACATCCTTGGTTTTAATTTTATAATCATTTAATTGTGGTAGATAAATGTAATTTCAAATATACCTTGCTCTTTTCTTCATTTTAATAAATTTTATTGAAGTATATCATGTATACATGAACATATATAAACAATAAATGTATGGTAAAAGTTGTGAACTTACAAAACAAACATACATATCATTATACGGGGCTCCCACACATCACCCCACTACAAATACCTTGCATGGTTGTGGAGCATTTGTTACAGATGATGAAAGAGCATTGTCAAAATATTACTACTAACTGTAGTCCCCCTTTTCATGAAGGTGCCTTGGCACCTCCTACTTCTCTTGTAAAGCCCCGACTATCTTTAACTGATGGACTCTTTAAGGCACAGTTCCCATCCAAGGAAGGGTTAAGTTCCTCTCTGAGCTAGCCCCACCCTATGAATACCTGTTTAATCACATCAAGTTCACTATAATGTAATTTCTTATTCATCTTTCTGTTTCCTAAACTCTACTGGGAGCTCCAGGTGGGGCTGTATCTTACACACCTTGTATCCATGTGCCTAGCAATGCATACAGTGTTAACACGTGTTAATATAAATATTGATTAAATGAAGGAAAAAAAAACCTCATTCCCCTAGCTTAATTTGAGTGAATAGTTCCGTTTTTAAGGGCCCAAAGCTTCCTGGGAGGGTGAAGCCCATTAACCTGAGCTGGGAAACTGGCAGACCTGGCAAAGGCATGCCAACGAGTTTTGTTTGGTGCAGAGTGTCTTTAAAAATCACTGAATTTTTTATACTGTGTAAAAAGTGGGGGGACTTAAGCGATTTGAACCAGGCTCCTCCTCCTTTTTTTTTTTTTTTTAGTTTTAATTTTAGTTTTTAAACGATACTTAGATTACATAAATGATACATAAAAAATGTAGGGGATTCCCATATGCCCCACTCCCTCCCCCTCCCACACTTTCCCACATTAACAACATCCTTCATTAGCGTAGTACACGACTCCTTCCAAACCTCTTAGGCTTCCTGTGAGCATTTGGGATATCACTACTCTGCCTTACATCCATCTTTTTCGAAGTAAAAAGGTCAAAATAAATTCTTAGGGTGCTCTCTAGATCTTCCGCCACAAATTTCAGGGCCCATGCACATTCTCCTGCTCCTCTTGGACTTTAGATTTCACTTATATTCACCAAATTTGTTCAAACTTAAAATGAATGCCACTTTCCTCGTACTCTAAAAAAAGAATTTTTCCAAGACCAAAATTCACAAGAAAGTATGTGTTCTATTCTGGTTAATCAGCATGAGCTTAACTGGAGGAAGTGAAGAGGACTGAAAATGTTTAGATAAATAGCTCCGTTGTTTACCCCAGCTACCAACATCAGAGATGGAGCAGTCAACGCTGGTAAGTGTGGATGTGGGAATAAGCCCACCTTTTAACTCAAGGCAGACAGCAGCCGCTTTAGTCAAACATACTGACTGCACTCTGCAAGGGAACAGATGTTTTTTCCTTGGGGCATCATTATTCTTACAGCAGGAAGTTTCCCTTCCTTCCACAAAGGATATTCTAAAAGCTACAGGATAAAGATGAGCCAAGACAGCTTGGGCTTCTCCCCATTACACACTCTAATTCCCAGCCTCTCTCTACTGAGAGAAAAGATTTCCTTTTGTCCCTTCATACCACAGCTCAGCCTTTCTGACCTGACCCCGTGGGGATGTGCAAACATTTTCCTTAAGAACCCTGTGGTCATTGACGAAGAGGTTTAGAACTCTTGCAATTTATTACTAACAAGTCACGAAGAGGCCAAAACATTTCAAGCTTTTGCAATCTGCTCCTATGACCATCACATGAGAATTCAACTTTGTGTCTCACAGTTTGCCTCAGAAGAGCTTGGGATAAAGGTGATTTTAAATAAAGCATATTGTTACCTGTACATTCTTATCGACCATTTCATAAAACATTATGTTTTACATTTACTAATAGCAGGGAATGAAGTATGTGGTATTTCTGGGATAGGATAGGTATATATAATTTTGAATTTTCATAGCTTCTTCTTTTAGTGATGGTTTGATTGGTTACAATTTGCAAAATGAAAAATGTTTTCTTTTTTTAAAAATTTGTTTATGCTTTAAGAAAGAGTTAATAGATATAAATTTGAGCTCCACTTCCAGATCTGCTAGTCACCAGCCATATGCAAGTCATTAGAGATTTCTGAGCTGGGATTTTCTTCAGGGCATAATATAACTTATTGCACCACGGTATTGAAGGTAAACAGAAAGATTGTATTTTAAAGATTCCATAAAACAATAAATATGCATGTATTTTATGGTTGAATATTTCAACTCAAGACCCCTGGAACCTCACAGTACCTAATACCACCCCATGGTCCACATGAGGAGCATAACACCTGTGGATTCTTAGGTACCAGTGTTCTGAGATTTTAGGGCTTAATTCAGATACGGTTAAGCTCTACTAGGGTTAGAGTTTTCATATGTGTCAAATTAACCAATGTGGAATGCAAAAATAGACAAAGCTCACTGGGTTAAAGACTTAGTATGACAAAAAGCTTGGCAGTATAATCTCATTTTTCTTCTGGGTTCTTTAATTGTATCTGCTACTCAAGCTACTAAAGCAACTAGTTTACCTTTAGTGACTCTTTCAAGGAAACTCTTCAAGTTATCTTCATTTTTGTTGGCTATTCTTCAGGTTTTATGACCTTTTCTAATCCCTTGGCTCCTTTTCACCATTCTTGCAAAAATTTAAAAAAACAAACAAACAAAAAAACCTCACAACTCTGGAAGTAAAACTCCCTGACAGAGTGGGGCTAGACATGTCTTTGGAAAGTGGCTTGGGTTAAAGGAAGCAGCCGTCAGAATTACAAAAACATTTTCATTTCTCAGTGATCTTAAATCAAAACCTATTTTTCTGTTACTAACCGATAAAGAGGCTAAATATCAAATTGCCAGCTGACAAAGTCCTCAACCAGCTACAACATTTGTATTTCAGGTGAGATTATGATCACAAAAAGAAATCTGAAAGCAGGGTAAAGTACATGGCAAAAAGGAATATTTACTATTGGAGGTTCTAGTCCCAGTGTGCCATTGATTTTGTCACCCTGACCAAGCTGTTTGACTTCTCCACTTGTATTTTTACCTGTAAAATGAGGAGGACAGTGTAGACCGTCTCTAAGCAAATATTCTTGGAGCCTATGATACATTTATCTCTGTGTCCACAGAACTCCTACACTTCTTACTGCTTTCTAATTTTGGAACCAAATGCCACAATGTGAGTGGCATCTAAATCTTGCCTGTGACCGTCCTATACAGATCCCAACTCTACCTCTGACTCTCTCAGAATTTAAGGTAAGTGGAAGGGTGCACCTTAGCTGTTATAGTTGTGTTGTGGTTTTCATGCTTTTTTTTTTTTTGTCCCTGAAAGGGTGGCACCATTCCTAGAGGTACGGTACTATTAGGTCGATGCTTGGAGTTGACAGAGCAAGCTCCTATTCCATCTCCTTGCTCCAAATATCCATTTAATATATTGCCCTTGGATAGAGGACCTATCAGATATTAAACCAATAAGAACAGACACTATACTTGATCTTAGCCAAAAGGCTGAGAAATGATCCTGCTTGAGTCCATATACATGTCATTCTGGTTGGCTTCCTCACAGGTGAGAGAAGTGCCATTCCCCAACTTCTGGCTTGCTGGGAGGACTCTAGCTTGTGTGTGTGAGCAGAGGAGGGTTAGACGGGATACAGGGTAGCCTCTTGGCTTTAGCATTAGAATTAGAATTGCAACTCTGTTCTAAATTAAAATTTGAGTTTACTAAAATTGCCATCTGTTTTTTGAATAAACTTTATTTTTAGAGAAGTTTTAGAATTACAGAAAAATTACAGCAAAGTATAGGGAATTCCCATATCAGACCCCTCCTCCCCATTTGCCCTATTAATAACATCTCACATTAGAACACAGGCCATCTGTTTTTAAGATGAATACTTTCTCTCACTTTCAGGCCTCTGTAACTATTTCTCCTTTGGCTGGAATGCATTATCCCCAACTTTTCATAGCTAATTCTTCATCTTTCATGTCTCCATTGTACCAGGAGAAAACATTCACTGGTGATAGATACTACAGCCAGCCTCCATCAACATTGATTCCAAGGTTTTTCTAGTAAGTCCATATTTTCTGAAGAGGCAATGGAAAGCAAGGGAAAAAAAAGTCCCTGCAGCTAGGGTTCCAAGTGGAATTTGTTTTTTCCCATCAGGTGTCCTTGAGGGAGACTTGAATTTCAAACTAATGCAGTGGTGTATAGGGAATCCATTTGTTGGTGTGGGAATCTAGGTGGCTTACTATGGTTCTGGAGCCTGCAGATCTGGCAGCAGCTTTCTGACTCCTAAATTATGCTAGGACAGTTGATTCTGGAGGAAACAGAGGGCCCAGCAGTCTCTGAGTCTGGCCTACATGCACCAGACCTGCAGTTTTGTTCTGGGACTCATTCCTGGGGTGGTTCCACCTCTTCCAATGATGTGAAGGCACTAATTAAATTCCTTTCTGCTTAAAATAGCTAAAGGAGTTTCTCTTACCTGCAGTTGAACCCTGATGGATACTCTATTTGGTAACAAAAGTGGCTGCAGGCATCAGACTCTGAAGGGTAGGAATCTGGGATTGGAAAATTGTCCTTGCTGAGTCTGAAGGCAGAGGGGGCTCAGGCTTCTCTAGAATTAGAGCAGTGCTGCTCAGAGTATGCTCCCTGGACCAGCAGCATCACCATCATCTAAAGACTTGATGGGAATGTAAATTATCAAGCCTCCACACAGACCTACTGAATCAGAAACTCTCCAATGAAACTGCCATAAAACAAGCCTTATAGATGATGCTGACAAATGCTGAAATTTGAGAACCACTATATTAGTGAATAGGTCATTAGTAGTAAAAAGCATTCAACAGTTATTTAAAAGATCACTTGCAGTTACCTAGAACAAAATGCTGTTTGGAGAACCCAGAGGTGGTTGCCCTATCACAGTGTGAAGGGAAAAGGAATACTGCAAGGTGGGTTGGCTGCTTCCAGCTGCTTTGATGGGTTTAAAGAAAGGAAGTAAAAGAGCTCTCAGCTCAAGTCATGATCAGAAAACTAGAGTTTCTGTGACATTCCTCTAACTTTCTATCTCATGTGGCACTGATGGAGCCAAAAAGCAGATACAGTCTCATCCTACAGGTTGCTGAATTATAGCATAGTTTTTGAAATCACATCCTTGGCACAACTCTTATATGAAAGTTAGAGCATTGATTAGGAAGGAGTAGAGCACCAAGAACTGTAATTGAGACATGTGAGAAAATTTGGTTAACTGCATGTATCCCAGACCATTCATTCTAGAATGTGTCAATATTACATAATTTCACAATGTCCTAACCATTAGTCATAGCTCTTTTTTTGGATTGTAATTATAAAATATTGTTTAATTGTGCTATACATATAGTCCAAACTCCACAAGGATAGAGACTGACTTTGACTATATTTGGAGCACTGAATATAATACCTGCATAGAGTAGGAAGTCAATACTGAATGAACAAATGAATAGTTTTTTTTTCATCATTAAGCACCTAACCAGTTTCTCCATACTATGCTAGTCATGCTCTGTCAGAACAAACATATTGTCAAATATGCCTTCTCTTCTAGCTCAATTATTCATTTTATTTATTTGTGAAAAATTTTATTCATAGTTCAATTTCTTCTTTCATCTGCAGAATGAATACTTCATTATTGTAATCTCAAAAATCAGTTTTCAGGGAATTGGATGTGGCTCAAGCGATTGGGCTCCCGTCTACCATATGGGAGGTCCCGGGTTTGTTTCTCAGGGCCCCCTGGTGAAAGTGAGCTGGCCCGCGCAGAAAGCTGGCCCGCATGGAGAGCTGACGCAACAAAAAAAGAGAAAAAGAGGAGAGACAATGAAAGACACAACAAACCAGGGAGCTGAGGTGGCTCAAGCGATTGGGTGCCTCTCTCACACATTGGAGGTCCCAGGATCGGTTCCTGGTGCCTCCAAAAGAGAAGATGAGAAGAGATGACAAGCAGACACAGAGAGCACACAGAGAATGGACACAGCAAGAGAGTGAGCGCAAAAACAAGGGGGTAGGGAATAAATAAATAAAATAAATCTGAAAAAAAAATTTTGCTTTAAAAAAAAAATCAGTTTTCAGCTTAAGTGTCATTAAGTCTTGATAACAAGAACACTGGAAACCAAGAACAGGAAAGCAATGGCCAAAATGTTTTTTAGTTATTTACAGGTCTGATAAAAAGTTTCTTAAAATGATATGATCAATTATAGATTATTCCCTTCAAATAGAGAATTGGTTATACTTTATTTTAAAAAGGTTTACATTTGTTCTTACAACACATGCTGCTTTTTCCTCCAGTAACTGTTCTAGCCTGTTCTACTTAGGCTAATTTTAAAATGAGTATATAATTTACGGGATGTTCATTATTAGAATGGCTTGGGCAAAAAGACCTGGAACATGAAGATCTACATACAACTACTACTTGGAGAATTGATTTTCCCCCTACTACTACCACTACTACCACAACTAATCCTTACTGGAGTGTACATACTAGGAACTATTATACTACAACTCTGTGAGGTAAGTTCCTTTATTATGCCCTTTTTGCAGATGAAGAAACCGAGGAACAGAGAAGTCATGTATTTTTCTGAGCTCACAGAGCTAGAATTTGAACTGAGTCTCTCTCCAGAGCCCATGCCCTTACCCATCTTCATGCTATAGTCACAAATATGAAAGCTGGCAACAAAAAGGTCAGAGCTCCAAGCCTAGCCTGGCTCTATAACCAGTTAGCAGGTTGTTTCTACTACTAAATTATTTTTGGCTTCATAATTATTTTAAGGAAAAAGAAAGCAAAATCTTATTGACTAAACTGAAGGAACTTGAGGTATGTTTTTTCATGCTGGATTACAGGCTTCCCAAAAGCTTTCGATTTCCAGAATCTATTGACTGATTGATTCAATGAATCATTCAACAAAACATCTAAGCTAAACTCTTATTAGACAGTCACTAAATAGCAACTATTATTATTATGAGTCAGGAAAATCAGGGGCTGATGGAGAAGACAGGCAAATAAATAACTGAATAATACATAATTTTATACATAAAATTTATAAGTACATAATTTTATAAGTACCATAACAAGTATATTGGTACTTTACACCAATGACCCCATCAGCACAAAGATAGAGAATGTAAGTCCACATTTGCCTACTTTTTCAGAGCAGTCATAGGTTTACAAAAAAATCATGTGGAAAAGTAGTTTCCATAAACCCTCGTTTTCATTTCCTAGGCTGTGCAAGCAAATACCATGAAATGGGTTGGCTTAAAAATGGGAATTTATTCTCTCATGGTTTTGAGGCCAGGAAAAAGTCCAAATGAAGGCATCATCAAGGATATGCTTTCTCCCTGAAGACTGCAGCATTGTGGGGCTGGTGGTGATCCTTGGCTCCTCTGTCACATGGCAAAGCACATGGTGGGGTCTCTTGGTCTCTTCCAGGTCCATTTCAGCTTCTTTCTCCCTGTGGCTTTCCCTCTCCCTGTCTGAATTACATTCTTTTTTATAAAGGACTCCAGTAATAGGATTAAGGCCCATCCTGATTGAGGTGAGACACACCTTAACCTAAGTAATCTCATCAAAAGGTCCGACTTATAATAGGTTCACAGCCACAGGATCCGATTAAATTTAAGAACATGTTTTTCTGGGAGTAAACAGAGCTTCAAACCACCACAACTCCCTCACATACACAGTTTTCCCTATTATTAACATTTTACTTTAGTGTGGTATATTTGTTACAATTGAAGAAACAAAATTATTATAATTATGCTTTTCATTTTAGCCCATTCTTTATATTAAGATTCACCTTTTGTGTTGTACAGTTCTACAAGTTTTTTTTTTTTTTTTTTTTTTTTTTTGTGGTAAATAATATACAACCTGAAATTTCCCTTTCAAATATACAGTTCAGTAGTAGTAATTATATTCCCAAAGTTGTGCCTCCATCACCATTGGCAATTAGCAAAACTAACCCATCACCCCAAACAGAAACCCTCCATTCCTCTCCCCAACCTGTCCCCTGGTAACTTACATTCTAGTTTGTGACTGTATGAATTTAATATAAGTGAGATCGTAAAGTATTTATCTTTTTGAGTCTGGCTTATTTCAGTCAACATGATATCTTCAAGATTCATCCATTTTGTAGCATGCATCAGAACTTTATTTCTTTTTATGACCAAATAATATTCCATTATATGTATATGCCACCATTTGTTTATCCCTTCATGTATTGATGGACATTTGGGTTGCTGCCACCTTTAGGCAATAGTGAATAATGCTGCTATAAGCATTGGTGTGTAAATATCTGTTTGAGTCCCTGCTTTCAGTTCTTTGGGGTATATAACGAGAAGTCAGATTGCTGGGTCATGTGGCAATGCTATATTTTCTGAGGAACTGCCAAACTGTCTTCCACAGTGGCTACACCATTTTACATGCCCACCAGCAATGAACGAGTGTTCCTATTTCTCCACAACCTCTCCAACACTTGTAATTTTCTGCTTTTTTTAAAAGCAGCTATTTTAGTGGGTGTGAGATGGTACCTCATTGTAGTTTTTTTTTTTTTTTTTTTTAAATTCGAGAATGTGTGAGTTACAAAACAATTACGCATAAAATACAGGATTTGTGTAAACCACCCCACCACCAACACTTCGCATTGGTGTGCAACTTGTTACTACTGATGACAGCACTTTTCAAAATAAGTGTACAATTTTTCTTTAACAGTAGTTACCTATATAACTACTGATGAAAATCTATTAAAATGGTCCTCAGCAGGATCTCACTTACTGCCACAGTAAATTGTGCGTCAAACAGCTGGACTCCTGAGGGCTCTAGAGACATCTAGACACTATATGCAGGGCAGACAATCTTAGGAACCCTGTCAGTAGGCCTTATTTTGGAATATATGCTCCCCAATGTAACCGAGTTAGACTTATTTACAATTTCCCTATACATGGCTCTTCTGTCCCTTTTATTTGAACCTATAAGTCTGTTTTTTCTTTTCATTCTCAATTTCATTTATTTCTGCTCTAATCTTTGAATTTCTTTCCTTCTGCTTGCTTTGGAAGCAGTTTGCTCTTCTTTTTCTAGTTCTTCCAGGTGTGCAGTAAAGTCTTTGATTTTAGTTCTTTCTTCTTTTTTAATGCAAGCATTTAGGGCTATAAATTTCCCTCTTAGCACTGCCTTTGCTACATTCTGTAAGTTTTGATATGTTGTTTTCTTGTTTTCATTCATCTCGAGATATTTATTGATTTCTCTTGTAATTTATTCTTTGGCCCACTGATTGTGTTGTTTAGTTTCCATATATTTCTAGATTTTCCAGTTCTCTACCTGTTATTGATTTCCAGCTTCATTCCACTGAGGTTAGAGAAAGGGCTTTGTATAATTTCAGACTTTTTAAATTCATTGAGACTTGTTTCGTGACCCAACATGTGGTCTATATCCTGGAGAATGATCCATGCACACTTCAGAAGAATGTATATCCTGCTGTTTAGGGGTGCAATGTTCTGTATGTCTGTTAGGTCTAGTTCATTTATCATGTTATTCAAGTTCTCTATTTTCTTATTGATTCTCTGTCTATTAGATGTTCTATTGATGAGAGTGGTGTATTGCAGTCTCCAACTATTATGGTAGAGACGTCTATTTCTCCCTTCACTTTTTCTAGTGTTGCCTCATATATTTTGGGGCACCATGCTTAAGTGTATAAATATTTATGCTTATTGTTTCTTCTTAGTGGATTGCCCCTTTTATTAATATAGTGTCCCTCAATGGCTAAGATTTTTACATTTAAAGTCTATTTTGTCTGATATTAGTATAGTTACCCCAGCTCTTTTTTGGCTACAGTTTGCATGGAATATCTGTTTCCAATCTTTTACTTTCAATCTATTTGTATCTTAGGGTCTAAGGTGAGTTTTCTGTAAATAGTATATAGTTGGGTCATACTTTTTTAAATCCATTTTGCCAATCTGTTGTCTTTTGATTGGGGAGTTTAATTTATTAACACTCAATGTTGTTACTGTAAAGGTAGTACTTACTTTAGCCATTTTATCCATTGGTTTTTATATGTCATGTTTTTATTTTTTTGTCTATTTTATCCTTTAGTTACCCTTACTGATAATCTACATTTCTTCACTCTACTCCAAGCCTCTATCTCCTGTCTTTTCCTTTCAGCCATAAGAACTCCCTTTAGTACTTCTTGTAGGGCAGATCTCTTGTTGACTAATTCTCTCAGTTTCTGTTTTTTTGTGACTTTAAAACTCTCCTTCATTTTTAGATTTTGATTGGAATTTCACTGCATCTGTACATCACTTTGGGTAGAAATGACATCTTAATATTTAATCTTTCAATCCTTGAACATGGAATGTCCTTCCATTTATTTAGGTCTTAATTTCTTTCAGCAACATATTGTAGTTTTCTGTGTACAAGTCCTTTACATACCTGGTTAAATTTATTCCTAGATATTTCAGTTGCTATTGTAAATGGATTTTTTTTTTCTTGAGTTCCTCTTCAGTTGTTCATTACCTGGTATATGGAAATAACACTGATATTTGTGTGTGGGTCTTGTACTCTGCCACTTTGCTGAATTACTTTATTAGCTCTAGTAGCTTTGTCATGGAATTTTCATGATTCTCCATGTACTGGCTCATGTCATTTGCAAATAGGGAGTTTTACTTATTCCTTTCCTACCTGGATGTCTTTTATTTCTTTTTCTTGCCTAATTGTTCTGGCTAGAACTTCTAATACATTGTTGAACAAAAGTGGTTACTGGGCATGCTTGTCTTTTTCCTGGCCTTAGAGGGAAAGTTTTCAGTCTCATACATTGATTATGATGTTAGCTGTGGGTTTTACATATATGCCCCTCGTATGTTAAAGTTAAGGATGTTTCCTTCTATTCCTAGCTTTCTGAGTGTTTTTTATCAGGAAGGGGTGATGAGTTTTGTCAAATGCCTTTTCATTTGAGCTGATCATATGTTTTTTTTCCTTCAGTCTATCAATATGGTGTATTACATTGACTGACTTTCTTATGAATCATACCTGGAATAAATGGGATTTGAGCTCATTTAACTACTTTTTAAACACTAAAGTTTCTCTCTCACTTTTTTCTGAAGTCAGAGAATCTTTCCTGCGCTTTATCAATATCTTACTTCACAAGACAGATGATGGCTCTTTTTTGTTCAACTATTTTTTATTATGAAGGCCATTCATACAACTTGTGTCACTTGGGGAGGCATAAGTGACAAGTGACATAACTTGTGTCACTTGGGGAGGGTGTCTTTCTGTTTATTCAATACAGAAATGAAACTTTATAGGAAATAATATATTTATAAAGTATATGGTCTCCTAGAAGCCCATCAAATATGTGATCATGGAAAATAATACACTTGGGGATAAGGTATATATAATGCTCATTTAAAAATTATTGCATTTCTTGTTTTTACTGGCTGCCTCATAAAAAGATTTTTTTTTTTAGCCTGTGGCCAAGTCTCTGGTAAACTCAGGAGAAAATAAAGACATGTGGCTACATGGCTACACAACTTTCTCAATTGTATAATCTTTACACACAGAAAGGTCACACTGTTATCAGGGATTCTGCCTGCCTTAGGGCTGAAGTATCAAATCTCAAGAGCCAAAATAAAAATTAGGGAAATGGAAACAATTCCTAACATCCAAATGTTAAGAAAAGTTCCTTATTCAGAAAGTAATTTATTAAAATAAGTCTGAAAAGATGGCAGCTACTAAATTTAGTCTTTCATAAAATGTCAAATTCTTCCAATTAGCTTCTGTGCTTTATAAAGGCATTTTGTTAAATTACTACTTGATGTCTACTCAATATAAATGATAAGATGAAAAGGAATGTTCAATTTCAATGATCTGTTATATAAGGAAGTTCTCTCAAGGGATAAAATTAATATATTTAATAGGTTGATTTGGTTTATTAAAAAAGTGACTGGCTACAAGGAGAGAGCCTCCCTTGCATATTTTAATCTCTCATTATCAGCCCCTGACCACTAGCACCACCTCAACGGACAGACTTTAAAGGAGAGTAGGTTGGTTCCAGGTCTTTGAATAAAGCAACTTAGACAGCCACAACATTACACTTTGCAAAAGGGCTTTTTAATAGAAACTACATAATTAGTTTGCAAAGTTGTTTGAATGTATTTTAAGAGGGGAACTGAATCCAAATATAGAAGAGAAATAAATCTACTCATATAAAGAAAGGTGAATATTCAACTTAAAAAATGGAACCAAATCTTATAGAGAGTAAAGAAATGAAATAAGGCACAGAACTGGAATAGTACATTTTTGTAAACATGTTTTATGATTTTTCCTCCTTTCTAACAATATATAAGTGGATCCCTTCAAAATCTCAATAGGGAAGAGGCAGAGATTATAGAATAAATAGCTTCCAGTTTTTCAAAATAATATAAAGAAGGCATGTAATTATGTCAAAATTCTGGTAAAATACCCATATACTTAGGGGTAAAAGTTTAGAGTAAACTTATGATCATAATTGGGGCTAACAGATTTGGTCAACATCCTGGTTACCTGGCAGGTTCCATATATAAAAATTAAACTAAACTATGCTTTCTGGAACTATATAGTAGTTAGTAAATGAGAAGCTCAAGAATGGTGCCCCATACTTTGGAGCTAAGATCACCATTGGATGTATTCACTCATAAAATCAAAACAAAATAGATAAGATTAGTTTATCAAAAAAGTGAAGAAAGAATCAAACAGAAACTCTGCCTTGCCATTATGTAAAAGATGTAGCCTAGTTAATGTTATACATTAAGTATGAATGTATCTACTAACAGTAGGAAGAGGGTACCCTACTGGATGCAATAGGCTACTACAATTCAGGGACACTGGTCCCTGACCATAGGGCTGACTCTCCTTTGTGTGATTACCTGCTCAAAAAAATTTCCACTTTTAATTTGGTTATTGTGGTTTGAAGCTGTATGTACCCCAGAAAAACATGTTCTTAAATCTAATCCATTCCTGTGGATATGAACTCATTGTAAGTAGGACCTTTTGATGAGGTTTCTTCAGTTAAGGTGTGACCCACCTCATTCAGGATGGGGCTTAATCCTCTAACTGGAGTCCATTATAAACCCAATGATATCTCGTGTGTGTGTGTGTGTGTGTAT
>JAQZBX010016221.1:0-36704 GCA_029593785.1 Cabassous unicinctus | reverse complement strand
AACTTCTTTAGGAACTGCCAAACAGTCCTCCATAGTGGTTGTACCATTCTGCATTCCCACCAACAGTGAAGAAGTGTTCCTATCTCTCCACATCCTCTCCAACACTTGTAGTTCTCTGTCTTTTTAATAGTGGCCATTCTGATAGATGTGAAATGATATCTCATTGTAGTTTTGATTTGCATTTCCCTAATCATGAGTGATGTTGAGCATTTCTTCATGTGTTTTTTGCCATTTGTATTTCTTCTTTGGAGAAATGTCTATTCAAGTCTTTCACCCATTTTTTAATTGGGTCGTTTGTCCTTTTATTGTTGAGTTGTAACATCTCTTTATATATCCTGGATATTAAACCCTTATCAGATATCTTTACACGTACTCTTTACTCAGCCTGGAATGTTCTTCCCCCATACTCTTTTTCATCTACTTCCACTAAACCTTCAAATCTCAATTCAAGTGTCATTTCCTTGGTGATGCCTTCCCTGAGCCTCCTGGACTAGATCAGAATCTCCACTTCTACACTCTTCTAGCACCCTGTACTTCTCTTCATAGCATTTGTCTCAGTTTGTAGTTATATGTTTATTTGTGTACTCTTTTGATTCTTTATCATCTGTCTCCCCAACATATACCCAAGTTCCATAAGGGCAATGCCCATTTTACTTAACATTGCATCTTCAGGACCAGCAGAGTATGTGGCACTTAGTAGGCACTCTGTAACTGTTGGATGTATGAATGAATGAATGAATGGTGACTGAATAAATGAAAGAAGTTAGAAAACATAGTGTACTCTTGTACACATTCATATAGCATTGAATTTGAAATATAGTGTCTAATTCTGGTCATTTACCCCCAAAGAAGGCAGCTCAGAGTTCAGAAAAAGTGATCTAAATTGGTCAAGGGAAAAATGGAATGTTGCCATATGAAGCAAGATTTGAAAGACTTTGGGAAGATCAAGGCTGAGGATATGATCCATATATTTGAAAATATAAAGTAAATAGATGCAGATTTGTTTACCAAACCCCAAAATGTTAGTGCTAAGGAAAATATTTTGAAAACTAGACTCTAGACTGTCCAGAGAAGGGGCCATGTGTTACTCAGCTCTATAGCCCCAGCATCTAGCACAATGCCTGGCACATAGTAGGGGCTCGAGAAATGTGTATTGAATTGTTGTTGAAGCTTAAAGAAGATATGCTTGGGTCTGGGGATAAGTAGTATGTAATTATTCACTTGGGAAACCCCAGAGACAAAAAATAAAAGAAGAAAAAAGTATGAATAGGGTCAAGAAGGGTTCCTTTACATGTATGGACAATAGCCACACAATGGACTGTTTCAGGGACATTAGGGCTATTCAAGGCCCATCCCTTGACCTTTTGAGATCATCCTTGTGAAGGGCAATTACCATGTGCTCTCCTAAAATGCATCTTCTTTCCACTTTCAGGGACCGAATTTCAAACTGTAAAGCATGGGTCTCACCCTACATCACATTGGTATCTCCTTCAGTGCCTTCCAAACTCATAGGCACATGCCCTTTTAGTCCCCTAAGCATACTCTATTCTGTTTCCCACCAGAGAGGGGAAAATCCCAGAAGGTGGTACCCTTCAATCAAAAATAAAAATGGCTGCATCTCTAAGGGCAACCAGGGCCTGAGCCTGGTATTCCTGAGCCCACAGCAGGGAGGCCATTAGCCCCAGTCCCAAGAATCCCTGCAACCAGCATCCCTGGCATTTAGCCTTCCATCCCTGGCACTTAACCCCATGGCCCCATAAGCAGGGACATTTCAAATAGTTTTTCTTGGAGCCATGGAGGGTTCAAAAGAATTCTTGCACATTAAAAAAAAATAAATCCCCCCAAAACAGCTATTGAGCTGCTCAACCTCACTTATTTCTTCCCCCTCCTAGCATAATGGAGCCTGAAGAAAGGTTGAGGACTTGGATGTATTTCCATTAGCCTCGTCTCAGCCTTCTCCTAGCCAGCTCCACTGGTCTCACCATAGGTGGTACCAGAGTCTGGCCTCAGGAGACGTGAGAGCTGCATCTTGTCCCAAAGCTGGGCCTGAAGGTACAAGTCATCAAGAAAATAGATACCTGGACTCTTGTCAATGGTGTGGTGATGCTTCATGGAAACTAGGTTTCCCCTCTTAAACTTCCCACCCCTCCCCTTCCAGAAGCCTATAAATCACTGAGTAGTAACTACTGTCACCAGGACCCCGCTCCCCCACCCCTCTCCTGGGGCTCCCTGCCAGGCAGAAGGCTGAAGACTTTCCAGAGAGAATGGACAGCAGGCAGGGATGCCCATCATTCATCAACCACACACAGTGGTCCGTCACTCTTTCCAGCAGCGCTCTGGCTGGCTGGGTGGGTGACACAGCCAGTGTTTTCTGGCAGTGGAAAGCACAGTCCAGCAAGAGTTCCCCTTAGTTGACTGCCCCACCTCTAGAGGTGGAGAGACAGGCAAGGGGTGAGTACCTTTCTCTTTTGATTTTGGTGGTTTCAGAATTAAAGCACATATTCCGTCCTGGGTGGATTCATAGCTCCTCTCCCACCCTCTTTTGTCTAGTCCCCCCCGCCCCCAGGGCCTCCTCTTGTAGCTTGTCTTTTGACCCCACAAAAAGCTTTTTCATTTTACCTGGCACACTTCAGAAGTTTCTTAAGAGTCCCCGGCTTCTGAGCTCTGGCAGGCTTTCTTAAAGGGCAGCACCACCCTTCTACCTCCTTTAATCTTTCTCTGGTTTCTCCTTAATGGAAATCCCCAGCTCCCCTCTCTCTCCCTCCTCCCTGGAGGTAAGGGAAGCTTGGAAAAAGGGTATAGATTTGGTCCTAGGCTAGTCCACTGGAGACAGAGACATGACAGTAATGTTTTCACCGAGGGGAAGTGCCAAGAAATGCTCAACTCTCATACCAGGAGCAGCTAGAACCCACCAGACTCACCTTCATAATTTCTGAGCATTGCTTCCCCACAATATAAACAGAATCAGAGTTCTAGGGAATTTAGGGCTGGGAGACATAATGGAGAAGCAGAGGAATGGGGTATGGCCTGGCTAGCCTGGCCTGTATTCCTAAATCTGACCTTCAATCTCTGGGTCAGAAGTGTACTTCTAGGGCTGGGAACCTCTGACCTAGTCCACTGAGCCCCCTAGTAGTGGTTACAAACCCAGGCTTTGGAAGCAGGCAGACCAGGGCTCTATAACTTATAGCTATAAAACCTTCAACAGATTTCCTAACCTCTCTGAGCCTCTGTTTTCTCACCTGTGAAATGAGAATAACTATAAAACCTTCCATACAAGGTAGTTATGAGGATTAAATGAGATGATGTGTGCAAATTGCTTAGCCTGTAGTAAGCATTCAATAAGAGGAAGCTTTCTTCTCTGCTGTACCATCATGGTTACATTGCTTCCTTCCTGGGGCCCTGAAGTTACTGACTCCACAGGTAGTGGGGACTTCTTGGGCACTGACTGATTCAGCGATCCCAAGATCTCTTAACCTGTTTGGGGAAGAATTCAGAATTGGGTGTACAGGGTCAAAAAATTGGCAAGGTTGGTATCTAAACCCTGACTCAACATTCTGGGCAAACACCCAGGAGGCCAGAGAATTGGATGGAGCATTTGGGTGGGACTTCCAGAGAAGGTGCCAACTTGTATGATATTATCAGAGTGGCATGGAGGAAGCAAGGCCAAGCTGCTTCCTACCCTACCAGAATACAGGCTACTTTGTAGACTACCAGGCCTTTACCCAAATTGAATGTAAGCAGGGGTCAGAGAGGTCACTGGTGGAATGTGCTGGAACATTCCAGGCTCTTCAGCTGCACAACACAACTCCTGGAGGCATTGAGCCATCAGAGGCTTCCCAAATTGGTTATAAGATCTTTGCCCTCTACCATACACAGTAACTCTGAACGTGCCACCAAGTTACTAAGAGGGAGGAATGTCAATCCAGCCTTCAGGGACTTTTTCATTAGAGAGACTTGGCTGCCAAGGCCATTTTGTTAAGCTGGAGCCATCTTGTGGAATAGATATGTTGGGTTCAGGAAATCCACAGGAAAGACCAGGAATAGACGCTTAATTCGGTCAGGGTTGAAGAGTTGGACGGGATGTCCCTGGGTTTTATTCTTTCAGTCAGAAGCAGATTTACAATGCAGCAAATGAAACTTAAGAGTCAGAGCCCCTCACTTACACAGGCCCCTTCCAAGGCCCTGGAACTAATTCTATGTTTATTAATTTTTACTCTTTTCCTTAAAGAGGGACCCCGAAATGATATGTGTCAGGCCTCACAAAACCTGGAGACTTCCCCACTTTCAGTCTGCAGAACTTTTAGCCTCAACTCTCAGGAGTGGTCAGAAATATTAGTTGGAGAAACAGTTGAATGCTTAAGTAAGTAACATTAGCTCAATGTTGCTGGATGCAGTGGTTTGCACTGGATGTAGACAAGAAATAACAGAAATGGGTCCCTTTGCTCACAGAGTTGGGGAGAAAGGACAAACATATAAAATGACTTAGGAGAAATTAAAAAGCTACCTATAGCTAATACAAAAGAGTGGACTACAAACAGACTACCCAAGACCTAAGGGAATCATTCGTGTGTGACAAGGTCAGTTGAGGAACGTCTGGAGGAAATGAGGTCTAATTGGAAGTTGAAGATGATGGAGAGGAAGACAGAGTTGCAGGAAGGGGAAAATCTCATTTACCATGGCACAGAAGATGAAATTGAATAAGAATCTGTAGTGCTATTTTGCAGTTATCTATTACAAAAGCCCTTTATAGGTAATATTTTTGGCTCTAAAACTCAGCTCTGAAGAGTATGCCTTGGGTCTAAATGAAATCTGATATCTTTGGATTGGATTTTCCTGATATTTTGATATTTGATGTCTGAGTTAGTGTATGGTGTGAGGGGACGGGAAGAGGGATTGGATGTGGGATCAGGCAGAGAATGTTAAGGGTATTGTAGTTTATTTGCCCCAGGGGCATTGTATTTTTGAGGCAGAGAGAATTGAAGAAGATAAGTGGGAATGACGAATGACAGTGGAGAACAGAGGTCTAACGGCGGGGAGGGGGTGGGATAAAACAATAGGCCTTTTGATTTATACACAGTCTTCTGGGAATGTATTTAACCTCAGCTCCTCTCCAGAGATTTTCATCTCTGGGGGTCCTGGGAAAGTCAGATGTGGGGGATACAAACTGTTCCCAGGGAGGTGCTGCTCTGGAAGCTAGCTGGTTCCCCCAGATACCCAATATCACATGCCGCCAGATCTAGGCAACAGAGTCATTGTCTGTGGAACACCATCTGCCTGATGCTTACAGGGCTAGGTGTTGAAGAAAGTAGAGGATGACCAAGAGAGACACCTGTTCCCCTTAGGAAACTTATATATATATCTCCTGGACATTTGAAAAAATGAGAAATGCCTTCTTGACTTCATAGTCCAAAGAAATCTTGTGTCTTTCACAGTGACCCTTTAGGGATATCATGAGGGTAGGTGTATTAGTCTGCCAAAGGTGTGCTAGTGCAAAGTACCAGAAATCTGTTGGCTTTTATAAAGGGTATTTATTTAGGGTAAAAGTTTACAGTTACAAGGCCCTAAAGAGTCCAACTCAAAGTTGCTTTCTCACCAAAGTCAGTTGCCACATGTTGAAGCAAGATGGTTACTGATCCCTGCCTGGTCTCTCCTCCTGGGCTTCCTCTTCCTCTTAAGGCTCTGTGGGCTCAACTTCTTCCCCACCTCAGCTGCAGGCTGGCATAGGGCTTGTCTCTCAGGGCTTCCTCTCTCTCAGCTGCAACCTATCAGGTGAATAGCTCATCTCTTCACAGAACCCAGGATCAAACATGACAGAGTTCTCTCTCTTCCCATGTGTCTTCTTGAGTGAGTTTCTGTTTATATCGGCCCACCAAGGGAGCAGGGACTCAATCTGAGTCAGGCCTTACTGTTGTGGTCAAATAAAAAGCCCTAAGTTGATTTTATCAAGTAAACTTAATCAGAAGCCCCTCACTGAATTTAATACAATCAAAGGATATCACACCCAGAGGAATAGATTAGTTTACAAACATAATCTTTCTCTTTTTGGGATTCATAAAATAATCTGAAACTGCCACAGTAGGTATATATGTTTCCTGGGACATCCCCTTAAAAGATTGGGAGGGGGAAAAGGATGTGGCTTAAGCAGTTGGGCACCCGCCTACCACATGGGAGGTCCCAGGTTCAGTTCCCCATACCACCTAAAGAAGATGAGCAAGACAGCGAGCTGACACAACAAGATGACACCACGAGATGACACAACGAGGAAACACAAGGAAAGACACAACAAACAGGAAGCGGAGGTGGCTCAAGCGATTAGGGAAGTCCCAAGTTTGTTCCCAGTGCCTCCTAAAAAGATGAGCAGACACAGAGAGCAGACAGGGAGTGCAAACAATGGGGTGGGATGAGACTGTGGAGAAATAAATAAATAAAATAAATCTTAAAAAAAAAAAAAGTTTAGCGGGGTCTCCCATACATCATGGTGCTTGATTAAGGTATAATTTACAAACCATAAAATTTACCCACTATATATAGCTTTATGATATTTAGTAAATTTATAGAGTTGTGCAACCATCGTCACAATCGCCCCAAAAGTTCCCTTGTGCCTGTTTTCAGGTAATCCCTGCTCCCACCCCCAACCCTAAGCAACCACTGATCTTCTTTGTGCCTGTATAAATTTGCCTTTTCTGAACATTTCATATAAATGGACTCATACAATATGTAGTCTTTTGCATCTGGTTTCTCTCACTTAGTATAATATTTTAGAGGTCTATCCATATTGTAGCATGTCTTGTTCATTCATTCTTTTTTTACTGCTGAATAATATTCCAGCTAAATTCTTTTAGAAGCTGTTTATGTTCTGAGGTAACACTGGACTGGTTGCAGGATGCCAATCTCCTGCCCTGATTCTGATTTGCTAAGCAGTCCCTGGAAAGTCCTTCCTTTGTCTGAGCATCCATTTCTCCATTTGTAGATTGAGGGGCTGAATCATATATAGTCTATAAGGCCTCTTCCAATTCTCTTTTAAAAAATCTACTTTATATTTTTCATGGAGTGTCACTAAGTTCAATATTGTTTATTTTTAGATGGTACTGGGGATTGAACCCTGGACCTTGTACATGGGAAATAGGCGCTCAACCGCTGAGCTACACCTACTCCCAAAAGCTGGAGTTTAAGCCCTTGTACATTACTGGTGGGATTGCTAATGGTTCAGCTGCTATGGAAAGTTAGACATAGAATTACCAAATAACCCTGCTGTTCCATTCCTAGTTATATAACCAAAGAACTGAAAATAGGTACTCTAGAACACACACATGCATATTCATATCAGGACTAGTCACAACAGCCAAAGGTGGAAACAGCCCAAATATCTATTAACAGATGAATGGATAAATCAGTTGTGGTATATCTATACAATGGAATATTATTTAGCCATAAAAAGGAATGAAGTACTGATACATGCTACAATGCGATGAACCTCCACAACATTATCCTAAGTGAAAGAAGCCAGGCACAAAATTTCACATATTGTACAATTCCATTTATATGAAATATCCAGAATGAATAAATCCATAGAGACAGAAGCAGATTGTTGGTTGCCAGGGACCAGAGTGAGGGAGACACAGGAAGAAACTGCTTGATGGGTATGAGGTCTTCCTTTGGAGGGATGGAAATGTTTTGGAACTAGATAGAGGTGGTGGTTGTGCAACATTGTGAATGTACTTAATGTCACTGAATTGTTTACTTTAAAATGGTAACTTCTATGTTATGTGAATTTCACCTCAATAAATTATTTTTTAAGGCTGTAGTTTAGCAAGAAAATTTGATTCCTGTTGAGAGCAAAGGAAGAGTTAAGGAGTGAATGTCTTTCAGTCTAAATGAAGGAGCACGAACAAGTAAGAGAATTGGGAATGAAGACAGAAAGTGGTGGCCACAGCAAGGGACAATATATGTCAGAGAAAGCATCGAAGGTCAAAATCCAGGTCATCTGGTTACCCTGGGAATAAGAGGGAAGGGGTGCAGGGGAAGGGGAGGGAGGCTACCGGGGTAGGAAGAGGTGCTGAGGGATAGGATCCCCTCCCTACTCTGTTCCCATAACCTCATTCATTCCCTCAACCCTCCTTCCCAATCCTTCTCAGGCTGCTCTGCTCCTTCAGTTCTGACCCCATTTTCTCAGGATCTCATTCCCTGAGGAGCTAGCCCTGACATTTCAGACAGAGGCTGAGTTAAAGGAGGGAGGTCAGAAAGAGACATTGCATGTCTGCATCATCTTATTTTGTTTTATTATTTTGGAACTGCAGGGAGGGAGGTCAAAGATGTAGGCACTTAGACATTTACCAGCAAGTTCAAGATAGTCCCCCAGGTACCAAGAAATATCAAGACTTCTCTGTTCTCTCCTGAACAATTGCTACTGGGTATGATATTTTGAAGGGTGAAAATGGTAATTTGGAACTCCCATTCTTGTTGGTTATTGTGGTATAAATGGGCGCAAGGGATGGGGGTTCACAGCTTCTCTTGGCTGTGATCACCCTAGCCTTCTCTTCATCCAGTAGCCAGCAGGACAAGGCCTCCGTGCTGATCCTCTGATCTGCCAAAATTCCCCACAGACTTTTGTCCTCGGTAGCCCCTCAGGCTCCTGCAGCTTTTAAGGCCCCAAGCCTAATAAGGACTGCTTGGGGAGTAACCACACCTCTGACTTACACTAGTAGGAAAAATAACTCACATTCTTTGAGTCCTCCTTTATTTGTGACAGTTGGGGACATCCCATGAGCAGCCTGGGATCAGGGGACTGATTGTTTGCTGTTGGGACTCCAGAAGGCAAATCATTCTACAAAAATGAAGAACAGTTTATTGATATACTTGGTGTATGTCACCCTCTGCTTTTGATGTTTTTGAGTGCCTGCCTCAGACCTAAAGTCCCTGAGGTCATGTCTTTCAATCAGAATAGAGCCACTTCTGTCTATGGACTTCAAGGTTTGCTAGGCTGTGAACTCTAGGGTGGGGACCATGTTGCTGAATATTAATGCCATTCCCTCATGCCTAGCTCAGTGTCTCACACATAATGGGCATTTCTACAAATTTGTAATGAGTGGCTTGGCAATGCTGTTGATAGGATGACAATGGGGACAGTGACAAAAATTTTCTTGCCAGTTAGAAGATGCTTTGTAAAACAAGGCATCTTCCCTTAGCAACACACAGCCCCCACAAAGCCATGGCTTCTTTCACTGGAGGAAACAGACAGGGGTTGATCTTCAGATAAGGTCCTAATCCTCCCATCATGCCCATGCCAGAAGAAGCTATCAGTGATAGAGAAGAGAATAAGAGACAGCTGGTTGGGTATGATACCTGGGAAGGAGAGGACTGGGTTCTCGTAGGCATGTGTACCCTCTCACTCCTCCAGCTGGGGCCAACTTTACTGCCTTTTGCCTTATTTATCAGAAAAGACCATGACTCTCTGGACTCAGAAGATCCAATTCATCAGCTATGCCACCTTCACTGGCTCTTCCTCCACTGTTCAGGTCCTTGAATCCTGGTACTTTGGCTTTGGAGCAGAGTTTTGAACCCCATATTACCACCCATATTACTCTTCTCTGCAAGGGAAGAATTCATCTGTACTACAATATTTCATTTTATCTTTAGAACAACTTTGTAAGGTTGATGGCGTAGGGGTGATCTTGGCAAAGAGAGATGAAGCCATTCACCCAAAATGTTTCAAGATCCCTCATCCCAGTCTTTTACCTCTAACATACACTTTATGGATCAACCTATAAAAATCATCATCAACTAAGACTGCCTTACAGGTTGAGGGATCCTAAAATGGTATAAGATGTCAGGCAAGAACAGACTTCAAGAGACCAACTGGCCCACCTATTTCTCCTTAGGCAGGACCAATGAACTAAAGTTGAGTGTTGGTTGGGAAAATAATTAAATCCTGAGTCAGAAGACTTGAATGTAAGTCCTGGGTCTGCCATTTACGAACTGGATGATCTTGTGTGAATTATCTAGCCTCTGTGACTTAGCTTTCTGTAAAATGGGTACAATAAAATCTGCATTCTCACTTTATGTGCCTTTTAGAATTAAATGAGATGGTGTAAGTGAAAGCTAGAAAGCACTAGACTAGATAAATGTTAACTAATTTTAACATCTCAGCCAGATTTGCATCTTTGGAGACTTTTTTTTTAAGATTTATTTTATTTATTCCCCCACCCCACTGTCTCATTGTTTGCACTCGCTGTCTGCTCGTTTTCTCTTTAGGAGGCACCGGGAATCAAACCTGGGACCTCCCATGTGGGAGAGTGATGCTCAATCGCTTGGGCCACCTCAGCTCCCTGCTTTGTTGTGTCTCTCACTGTCTTTCCTCTTTGTGTCTCCTTGTTGCATCATCTTATTGCATCAGCTTGCCATGCCTGCCCATTGTGCCAGCTCGCTGTCTTGTTCGTCTTCTCCAGGAAGCACGGGGAACCGAACCCAGGACCTCCAATGTGGTAGGCAGGAGCTCAATCGCTTGAGCCACATCCACTTCCCTTTGGAGACTCTTTATGTAAAATAGTAATCCTTCTGTGTTTGCAAGAAAATTTTATAAGCATAGAGATTAGTAGCTCAGGTTCTAGAGTCAGGCTGCTTGGGTAACCTTGGAAATGTTATTTCTTTCTGAAGCCTCAATGAAGAGGAGGTAATACCACCTCACACCATGGTCATGAGCATTAAATGAAATAATGTACACACCACATCATGCTTAACATGCAGCTGGTATGGAGAAAGGAACTCAATGTTACCTGCTACTATTACTGATTTTATTAATGAAGATGTGATGCAGGGTTATCCATAAGTGCCTAGAGATCTGATCTAGGAATCAAAAGGATTCACCTCTCTGGGCCTCAGGTTCCCTATCTGCATCATGGAAAGAATTCATGTTTTTCCTCTTCCAGATTGTCATGAGAATTAAAAAAAAAAAGTATACGAATACTTTGAACTATTTGGAATTTAGGAACAACATAAAGGCACTTTGTATATGATCTGCTTTCAATATTTCATCCCAGAATGACCTCTGTTTGCCTCACAGCATGCCCCAGATTACCTCCTTTTCTCTGATTAGTTAATATGTCTTCAGGGATACCTTCATTTTAACATTAAACTGGGCAAAAACAGAAATAGAAAGATAAATTTGAGACAAGATCAAAAATAGAATTCACAGCTAAATATAAATCTGGAGGGAATTATCCAATTATTTGGATGGTCCCTTAACACAGACAACCCAGGATTGATTGCCTTTGCTTTTTCCATATATAGAACAAAATGGTTGATAAATATGGAGTAGTAATTTTTAATAGTACCTAATGTTTTCTTTCCCAAAAGTTTCCACATATATTATAGCATGTGATTTTTCACAACTGCATGCATTCATTTTTGGGGACCACCAAGTCTCATTTTGACTTATATGATAGGGCATTGAAGTGAAAAGACTAGGATTTGCCAATGAGGTCTCTGTGCAAACTTGGGCGAGTTCCTCAGTCACTTTGTTCCTTCCACGCTGCTGAGCTAGACTTGGAATGGACGGCTCTGAAGGGAAATTCCCTCCTCCTTTTCAGAGTTCCAGTTTAATTTGCAGCCTAGCAGCTGTTTCAGGCTGGACCAACACCAAGTAGGAACTTGGAAACGTGGAGAAAGACAAATGTGGGTGTCACATGAGGCACGGGAGCCATTAAGTGCACGAATGTTATGTAAATTGCATGCAAATGATACGCAAATTTTGCATTAATTTGTAGAATCTTAGTTTGGAGCTTGCAAACAAGTACTGAGATCCTGTGAGGGTTGAATAATAATGTTTTTAGATTAAACCAAATGTAATGCTTTTTGAAGTTAGCGCTTTCTCGGCGCTGCCGGGACTCAACTGCTCGCAAGTTTGACATCCCCCACCCCCTATAATTTCACTAGCTAGTGCCTAATTGCAACCTACACCCGGCCCCGCCTCCCGCACACCCTGACGTCACGCGACATCATATTTGCATACTACCTGGGGCTGGGTGTGACGCTCCCCCTTTCTGCGTTTTCTCATTGGCCGCGCCGGAGAACTAGCCCTCTTCAGGACAGACCAATCAGCAGCCCCTCCGACGTAGGAAAGCAGGCGGGGGGCGGGATGGGGGTGGGATCTTGGGTTGGATAGCTAGGCACATAAACCAATCATCCTCAGAAAAGGGAAGAACGACCCGCGGATTGGTCACGAGGAGGGGGTCTGGGGGTCCGTAGGCCAATGAAAGCTCTGAGCTGAGGGGGCCGGTCCCCGCCCCGTAGGGCAGATAAGCAGCGGCCGCGGGGCCTGGGGGGCTGTGTGGGGCTCGCTGTGGGGCTGAGGCAGGCGGCGGTCGGGCGGGCGATGGCGGGGGCCGCAGCGGGCGGCAGAGGCGGAGGTGCCTGGGGGCCGGGGCGCGGAGGGGCCGGGGGGCTCCGGCGGGGCTGCTCTCCCCCAGCCCCCGCCGGCTCTCCCCGGGCTGGGCTGCAGCCGCTCAGGGCCACGGTCCCCTTCCAGCTGCAGCAGCCGCACCAGCGCCGGGACGGGGGTGGCCGTGCAGGTGAGCCGGGCCTGGAGCGGGTGCCGGGGGAGGAGCCGTTGGGGGAGGGGGGGCGCGTGACGGAGGGGGAGGGGTGCGGGGGGAAGTGTGAGGGAGAAGTGGATGGGGGCGAGAGAGGAGAAAAAGGGTTGTAAAGTCTGCGAGGGCAGAGCAGCGAGACCGAGGAGCCGGGAACGTGGGGCGCACCGCCGGGACCCCTTGTGCAGGGAGTCGGGGCGGGGAGGTGAGGTGAGGGACCTGGCAGATGGAGGCTGGCTTTGGGGGCGTAACCGAAAAGTGGGCAGAAGTGCCGTGTGGGCGGGAGTGGAAGTCGCCGAGGGTGGGAGCGAGGTGTGGGGAAGGAGTGGCGCGTGCTGGGGGGGCGCCCTGTGGGGAGGGCTGGCGCCGGGAGCGAGGAGCCGGTGGGCGCTGGACGCCTGCACGGCGAGGGGGAGGGGCATGGAGGAGGGCCCCGTGCAGCCATGTGTTCCTGCCCCGGCTGAAGTTTGGCCCCAGCATCCCTCTCTCCAGCTCTGGAGTTCTTCCCACCACTTCACGTGCGTTTCCTTTTTTGCCACCTCCTGGAGCCGATTTCATCCGAGCGGTTGGAATAAGTTAGTTTAACGGCTTTTACTGCGGTACAAACGCACCTCTCCCAATTACCTACATTCCTCTCGCTGTGGACCAGAAGTCGTATGTTCCCAGCTCATTGACCTGCGTAGTATGGCTGTTCATTCCAGCCAGCTTGAGTGTGTGTGCACGCGCCCGCGTGTGTGTAGGACCTGGACAGTTTGCCCCCGGCCTTACCCTCCTCCCCACTACCAAGGTTGTATTGTCCTGGGCATTGCCAGCCAACGTGGCAGTAGGGCGAGAGCTACCATTAGTACACTGTGGCAAATACCCCCGCTTTCTGAACAGCACTGAAACGGGTGCCTGATGTGGTGGGTGTGAGGAAACTAGGGAGGAACCAGCTTAACCTTGCTTTCACACTCAAAGCTGTGATGGGTCCCACAAATGCAGGCAGTTAGGAAAGGGAAAAGAAACCTACTTGCATGAGGAGATTGGCAATAAGTTGAAAGTGAAGCTTGTATTTAATTCACACCAGATGTGAAAAGATCATTGCACACTTACAAAGCCTCAGAGCCTGTTCTACTAATGTACAAGATGTACAAAAGTCATTGTCCCTGCCATCTAACAGTTAATGACATTCTCTAAACCAGAGTCTCTTGAGAGTTTTGTGATTACTTGCTGCACACCACCTCCTGAAAATATAGTTGCTACAGTGCCTTGCTAGGCAGGAATGGGATTAGGGGGTCATTGAGGTGGAAAGTCCCCAAGTCTATCTGGACCTTACTGTAAATGATAGCATCACATCTTGAAACACAGAAACTTGGTCAAATCTGGTAGCAAGATGGTCACTGAGTAGTAGAAGTATGTTTAGAACCTGGCGGTATAGAGCCAGGCAATGCCCAACAGACCCCTATCAGTAGCTGTAAAGCAAACCACAAGACTCAAACCTGTTGGTTTTGTTTGGGCTGCCTTGGAACTTAGGGAAGTTAGAACAGCAAGCACTAGAACCTTAGTCACTTTTAGTAGAAGTCAACAGAAAGCCTTCCTAAGTAGTAGCTGGAAATTTCCTAGCACTAATATTTTAAGAGCAGTAATTTTGTGTCTACTATAGAACTAGTATTAAAAGGGTAAACACTGGTGGGTGCTGTGGAAGGGGCAAGAGTGTAGGTTTGGATTCACGGGTTCTTTACATGGCCTGCTCCTTTTACAGGGCCCTAAGATACTGGTAAAAACATAGGAAGCTTGAGCTCTGAATAACTTGTCAGGTGATTTAGGATAAGTTTGGTAGACTCTTGCTTATGGATTGGGCTGATAGATCATTTCTCCACCTATTATTATTCCAGAAGTATTAATAAGGCACTTGCCTTATGGATAGTGGGATTATCTGTGGATTTTCCATGAGGCAGGAGAAAGGAAAAATAGAAGAAGAGAAGAGTAGCCTGAGCCTGTGGACTTCTTTGGGGCCAGACATTAGGGGAATGTGCCTGGCTTTTGGTTTGGGGACACATCAGGTCTTCTGCATGTTAACTTAAACCTTTGTGTGTTTAGACTTTCCACTCATTGGACTTGAGAAATGGCAGGGGTGATTTCCTTCAAACCAGTAGGATATATGTGATAAAGGGAAACCCCTTGCTGTCATAAGCCCTTGAGAGCCTGGCATTGGAAATGAGGAATGCCTGGGTTTTGAATTGAGGTTCTGCTATTCACTAGCTGTGTGGCCTTGAGGAAGTTACTTAACTTCTGTGCCTCATTTTCCTCATTGTAAAATGTGGATAATAATATCTTCATCACAAGAATCAAACATGTTAATAGATATAAAGTTCTTAGAACAGTGCTCGGCACACAGAGGGTGCTATAAAAGTATTTGCTACTGCTTATATTGTTATTATTCCCTCCCCCTCACCAAGGTGAGAGCACTGTTGGCCAGAGCCCATTGCCTTTTCAGGCTTCAAAGAGCAAACCCAGGTTGGTCTGAAACCAGTACTGCAGGTTTCAGAATTTCAGGGCCTCCCCTTGCACGTTTATTCCCTCATCTTTTAAAATTAACTTTCTAAATAGGGCTCTGAAACCCAACTGTTTAAAAAGGCATGTAAGCTGGGACTGAGTTTCAGGAACAATTAAGTGTCGTCACTGTTTCTGTTTCCCATCTCAAAGTGATGTAATGCTCAGGGCTGTGCAGTTATCTCCCAAACACACACCCTGTTGTGCACTTGACAAGATATATTAGACCTTGTAAAAAGGATTATAGTCTAAAGAGCGAGATTTACCTTCTGTGGCCATTCATCCATAAGGGCTGTCTTCATAAAGTGGGGAATGGCTTCATTTTTATGAGCCTGGCCTAGGCACGAGGAAGGTGAAAATAATGAAGAGGAAAATGAAGGTCACCTCTAAGAAAGCAAAGAACCACTAGTGATAGAAACTCAGGATAATTTTCTTACTGTAATTCCTCCTTAAATTAAATTTTGTCTTATGTTTTATGTCAGCTGGAAGCTGCTAAAAGTTTTAAGTTCTTCCGGGATCATTGATGGTGGACAAAATTGGCGAACTGTTGTGAGTTCCAGTCTTATCTATCCTGTTTACTGCCTCTGTCTCTATATCCCTAGAATGAAGATAATGTTTAATCCAGTTTTGCAAATTATTTCTCCAGTGGACCAGCCCCACTGGGGCTGGCTGGGTGCTGGGGTGCTACCTCTGCACCTCATCTGCCCAGCAGAAACTTCTTAAACCAGGGGTTAGCAATTATGGCTTACAGGCCAAATCCAGTCATCTGCCTGTTTTTATAAAGTTTTATTGGAATACAGCCACTCTTCTTCATTTAGGTATTGTCTATGGCTGCTTTTATGCTACAGTGGCAGAGTTGAGTGGTTGTGATAAAGTCTGTATGGCCCACAAAGTCTAAAATATTTACTATCTGGCGCTTTACAGAAAATGTTTGCCTACCTTTGTCTTAAACAATATACCTGACCATTAATCCTGTATAAAGGTTGCTTTCAAATGTGTGTAATATTTGCCCATCCTCATAAACATAAATCTAAGGAGGTCAAGAAAACTAACAAGCCTGTGTCCCCACTCAAATTTTAGGGGGGACGGGAGGTCATGTACTTCCAGCCAATTCTTAGTTTTGTGGAAGATCACATGTGAATCCAGGCAGGTGACATGTGTTCAGTGGATGCAAACTAGTTTGAATTTACATGAAAGCTTAACTGTTAAATTTGCTTCCCGCCCCCTTTTGTGCCACCCCTCCCTCCAAACCCAACAGCCCACAGCTGCAGTGATCACATTTCAAAATCAGATAGAAATTAATTTAGACTTATCTCCTGTTTTAGATTTTTCTTTTTAGCTTTAGCTTTTGTTTTTCTGAACAGATCTTGAGAACTGGCAAGAGTCATGGTTGTCCTAAAAATTCTGGCTTCTCCACAGGGACATAGGGAGGTAGTTTATATCAAATGTTGATTAGGCTCCCCAGGATGGCCATTTGAAGGAATATAAAGCAGCATTCTTACTAGCAATGCTATTGGTAATTATTAAGCTTCTTTCCTTGCAATGCTTTGATAACTCAGTCCTTGGGGGCTGGGTGTTTAGATGGGCATGGAACCACATAAAGGAGGTTGCTTATTAGAGACTGAGAAAGCTCTCACCAAAGCATGGTCCTTCTGGCTCTTGGTGCCAGAAACAGCCTGAGATTAGAATAGAATATGACCTTTCTATGCCAAGGAGCTGCCTTGCTATAATGAGGCTTGGGGGTGCAGTTAAAATCATTTAAGATTGACAATTGTCCTTCAAAAACCTGTGATTGAGACAGTTTCTGTTTGGGAAGCATTAAACACAAGGCACTTCCCAGCCTGACACTGCCAACTATTGCTTTTGACAGCTCTGCTAGCACCAGGCACATGGTTGGCAGAAGGCACTGGTGGAGTATCTGACTCTCAAATGTTATCACCAGGGATGACATACTTGAAATTGTGGGCTTGTGGGTCCATTGTTCTTTAGCGTTTTGGATTGCAAAGGATTATGTAGTATGGGAATTTCTTCACTTTGATAACATAGGCATTGGAGATTTAAACAATTTGAGGGCTGTGGAGGAGGAGTGAGAATAACAGTTGGGTGTGGTGATAAGAGGACCTCATTCTCTCTGGTTCCAATTGTAGCTCTCTAGAAGATTTGGGGCAGGCTTGCAAAACTTTCATAGAGATGGTGACAATTAGACAATTTGAGTGTTTTTGCAGAGGATGGTTGTTGGGCTTTGCCAGCCAGGGGACACTTCACCTGCATTTTCTGCTAGTTTATATTGAATGGAGTGATGGGCATCAGGGCCACACACACTATTCCTTGTTCTTAATGGAACTGTTGGAAATAGGGTGTCCTTTTCCAGATTCTTGGAACTCTCATTAGAGCATTTCTACCAAAAGATTCAGACTTCAGCATATGACATGTTCTGGGGGTAGGTCTGGCTTTCAAGTTCTTTATTGACACTGTCACATATATCAAATGCTATTTGACACTAGCTCATAATATCAAGTCAAGTGCTTTGACTAGACTTATCTGTGCTTACTCTTATTCTTATGCCTCGGGCAGTTTGGAGCCCTGTTAATGGGCTGGAGAGGAAAACCTTTTGTTTCCATCCCAGTTCATAGTGAAGGTTGGTACCCACCAGCAAGTTAGTTTAGTGAGAGTGGACAACCTCTTTGTAGGTTAAGTTCCACCTGGCTCTGAGATGGATGTTGCCCTTCCCTGACATAGATGTGGGGGCAGGGAAGAGGGGGAGCAGAGCTGGGATGAGTGGGAAATCTAGTCAACTTTCCACCTCTGCCTGAGTTGAATCTTTACAGAGAGCTCGGTGATTTAGTTTGCAGGGTTATGAATTAACCCTATTCACATAGTTAAGTCAAAAACAAATCCTATATAAAAAAGATTTGGAGTATATTTGGAGTTTGTAAATGATCTGTGCTCCCAGTTCCTCTCTGTTAGTGTGGAGATTGTGAAAGGGCAGTGGTTCTTTGGAACAGCTGTATGGTGGGAGGCTCTCTCACCACTGGCTGCATGGTTCATGGTTCATGCCTTATGTTTCCCACCAAACCTCCTTGTTTTTAAAACACTTCCTGGCATTTTGCTTCCTGCTCCACACCTTTCTTCAGGATCACTACAACAAAGCCTAATGCCCAGCTTTAGAATCATTTAAATGTTTGACCTCAGGCCCGAATAAGCCTCAATTGGCTTTTACCACATGACAGTCAATCCAGGATGGCTTAAATGAACTTAAAAAAAAAAACAAAAAAAAAAAACTATCAAAGTATTTCATAATAGGAGAACTTTTAACTCCAGCCCCTGGGGAACCTGGAACTAACGTGGAGGCCATGTACACTTACCTTGCCCTCCTCAGGCACACAGGTTGTGGGTTTGCTCATGAACTCCAGGCAGCTGACACTGGGGGTGGATGGAGCTCAGCTCTGCCTGCGAATTAGCAGTTTGTGCTTTTAGCTCCCTAAAAGGGGTGGAGATTGGGGGAGGCTTGGAACCAGAAGCAGCAGGCCTATGGTCAGGAATTGGGGAGGTTTTTCTCAGAGGCTGCCTGAGCGGGGCTTCTTACAGGATGGACAGGACTTGGACAGGGCACAATTGTAAGGTTGGTAAGCTTGGGATACCCCTTCTCTGACCCTGAGCTCCCTGTCCTGCGAATGGTGTGTGGCTTTTCAGAGGGACCATACTTGTTAGGGGGCATCCAAGTTCGCCATCGGCTCTGCCATTTGAATCCCTTATTATCTGATTCTAAATGACGTGCAGGAGACCATTGAGGATTAAATGGCAAAGGTGGGATTAAAGGGGCAAAGGTAGGATTAAATATACAGCTTTAAAAGCAAATAGTTAACACATCCACAAGTGAATAAATTATAAACTCAAGTGGAAGGAGGCTATACAAGGAAGAAATATTCAATGTTAGGTGAGGTTAATTAGAGAACTACTAGGATGATGTTTTGAGTAGACTTTTTTTTTTTAATTGACCAGTGTATTATCCTCTCTAAGGTTAAATTTTGTTTTTTCTCTCCCTCCCTTCCCTTTCAAAATTGACATTAATGTTACCTTGTCTGATTAGCCATGTTCTCTAACTTCTGCAAGCCTCTTTGGTCCCCTAAGCCCCATCCTGGGAATTGTGTGCCTGCCTTTTTAAGAGGCAGGCACCTCATGTTTCAAGTTCAAGTGCAGTGGAACTCACCCTGCAGCTTGAACAGATTTGAGTGTTTTTGCAGAGGGAAGGCCAGGGCAGATGGGGAGTGTCATGCTCAATAAATACTTGTTGAATTGAGTTGCTGGAAAGGCAGCGGGGGTGGGGAGAGCGTACCACACATCCCCCAGCTCACTTATAATGGTCTTTCCCACTTCTAGTCTCCTCACACTGTTCCCCTTCTGTAATACCTCTTTCATCTACTTATAAAATTTCTGACGTGATAGTATTCTCTCTCACCTTAAATCACTGGTCTTCTATTCATCTTGGTCATTGGGCTTGAAGCCCAGCTGATGGCAAAGACGTGGCATTTCCATAGATGTCATTGCTAGGCCTGTAGGTTCTTTTCCCCACATGCTTAAAGCCAGAGGGTGAGCTTGGGCAATTACCAGGGTGATCCATGGAAACAGCCAATGTTTAAGATTTTGTTATGATTTTGTAAAAAAAAAACAAAACCAGACTACCTGGCTTTAGGCTTAGAAGTAGATGTGTGTGAGAGGCCAAAGAGACTAAGATGAATGCTGGATGTCCTTTCACTCCAGGTGGATTTGTACCAAATTCCTAGTAGTGCTCTGTAGCAAGGGGAAGCAGAAGGGAAATCTGAATCGGTGGCTTTTCCAGTCTTTTGGCCCAAGGGTGGCTTTAGAAGTATGATCAGGCTGGAAGCACCCCTCTCCTCCGCCAGGCATCATCCCAGGAGGTCAGTCACTGCTGTTTTCCTTCTTTCTCCATCAAATGGGAAGATGCTGAAAAGAGATGCTCATCATCATTCCTCAAGCCCTGGAGGACACATACACTGTTGTCCACAGAATCTTGTGTTCCCCTGCCTTTAAGATTGCCAACCATGGGCCTGGTAACTTAGTGTAATGGTTTTATAAACCTTCCCGGCTGGGTGTAACTTTGAACAGAGTGAAAATGTGATTGGGAGGAAAGGCAGCTTCTTGCTTTTCCTCTGTCCTTTTGCCTACCCCACATACTCCCTTTCCTTTAAGACAGGGGTTCTTAACCAGGGGTCCATGAATTTGAATTGAAATTCAAAAAAACATTATTCTTGTGGAGACATGTTGGTGCAGGTGTGATATATTAATTAAATAATATACAGTACAGTGTGAACTTAGTAAGGGGTCCATGGTTTTCACCTGACTGGCAAAGGGGTCTTTGGAATAAAAAAGGTTAAGAACCCCTGCTTCAAGAGTTTTCTGTGCTTTGTGAGTGTTTGCTCGCCCACACAGCTTAGAGAACCACGTGCATGCCCTGCTCCACAGCTGCAGCCTGCCTGACAACCTGAAGCACGGCCCTGTTTAGGGATTGTCTTTTTAACTGGGGCCCAACAGATACAGAATACAAGCTGGGGGTGGGGGTGGGGGTGGGGGGTTGGTGTTTGGCATGATGGAAGCATCCAGAGGGCTTTCACAATATTAAGTAGTCTGATTTTGAGATTGGGGAGAGGAGGACTTTGCGAGCCGCATATGTGAGGTATGTGTACATTCCCATTGCTGAGATCAGCACCTGGGCTCTTATTATAACTGTAATCTTGGGTAGTTCTGTGTTCACAGAAACAGACTAAAACAGCTGCATCCTCAGAAAGAAAGAGTCTTTGATTTCCAACTCTGGAAGGCCCCAAAATTCACCTGTATTTTTCTGGAAAGTTGAAAATATAGCTTAAGTTTGAACGGTGTCGTTTAGCTATTTGGTGCCCATAATCAGTACTCTCAAGTATTTCAAATTCATCCTCCCAACAGTCCTGCATGTGCAGGTGGCATTTATTTATTTTTTTGCAGATAAGAAAACTGAGACCCAGAAAGGAGGCAATTTGCCCAAGACCATGTGACTAAGAAAACCCTTTTGCTCCTGGTCCAGGACTCTTCCTGTTTATGTCCATTGTGAATTTTATCCCAGGCTGCCATCCTCTCCTGTCTGCCCAGCACATCTCCGGCTGTTTCCCTTCTATTTGCATTCCGATATTCCAGCTATATTCCAGGAGCAAAAATTTATTTGTTAAACTGACCAAAAGAGAATTTGAAAGGAAAGTGGGCTCCAGAGAAGTCTGTTCCTCCAGCACTTTATAAGTGACTATCCATACCGTAGACATTCACTTGGTGTGAATAATTGGAAGATGATGATTATTACATTATATGTGTGATATGGTAGTAGCTTTGTGAGTGTTTCCAGCTGAATTGAGATATGCATTTTCCATGTGGAATGACTACCTAACCTGGAACAGATAGGGTACAGGAGTCAGGCAGGGTATTCCTGCCTCTGTGGGGTCATGATCACAGCTACTGAGCTTGGGGCCATATCAGGGAGATGCTTTTAAGATGGATCTTATAGGAAAGAATGTATTTTATATGTGTGACTGTGTGGAACCCAAAAAAGCACCTGGAAATCAATGTTGATGGTGCATTCCTGTACCTAGGGACAGGTACAGGCAGCATTGTATCATGGTAACAACTTAGTCTGCCTCCTGCTCCAAGTAGGGGACCCGTGGTACCCCTTCCCTCCTTACACATACACACTTCTAGTGGGAATGAGGCCTGGTAGCATGTGATCTGCCTAAGCTTGAGATTAACTGGGAGTGGGGTTATTGTGACATGGTATGATAGAGCTCCTTCTAAAACACTCATTTGCCCAATATGGCAGTGGCAGGGACTTGAACTGGGGAAGAAAGCTCCATCTAAGGACTTGGTGGTATGGTGAATTGCCTAGCCTGCTTCATAGAGGTTACCTGACCCTCCGAAGAGGGGTGTTCCTGGCATCTCTTACCTTCAAACCAGATTTTGCATAGGATTTTTTAATGTTCTAATAACTATATTCATATGTGAATACCTTTTTTTCCCAATTACTTCTCAACCTCATAAGGCAAAATCCCATTGTAACAAATATTACAAAAATGATTCTGTATAAATAAAGCTATTTCCATGGTTCATGTAAATGCTTTGTTGTTGTTTTTTTTTTTGTGGTTTTTGTTGTTTAAAGAAAAAAAAGAGAGAGAAACCAACAATCTTATATAACATGTACTTTTTCTGGTCCCTGTCCATAGTTTCTCTAAACCAGAACACTTGAGTATTTGCTGTTTGCATTGGAGGCTGGGAGAAAGGAGCTGAGCTGTGGAACCATCACCAAGTAGCAATGTCTCCTTTGCTTTGTCTTCACCTCGAACCTCCCACCCTCTGAAACTTCCCTGCTCTTTTCAAAGAGAACACTACCACACAAAAATCTGGCAAAGGAGAGTATGTGAGTATGTGTGTGTTTGATTGTAGGCATGTGGGTGCCTTGTGTGTGACTGGGAATGTGTGTGTGAGTGTATGTGGGAAAGAAGGTGCATGTGAGATAAAGTAAATGATACAGCGAATGGGGCAAGTGTTAATTGGTGAATCTGGGTAAAGGGTATATGCATATTATGTATTGTTCTTATTCTTGCATCTATATGTTTGAAATTATTTCCAAATAAAAAATTTAAAAAAACATATGGTAGACTAATTTGACTGTACCAGGACTTCTTTAGAATGAAAATTTTCTTCTATGATCCTTATGACATTTCTTACTCTCCCCATTTAACAGATGGAACAACTGAAATCCAGAGGCGTTAATTGGCTCATCTGAGTCAACTTAGCACATTGGGACAGAGGCAGGCTTTAGGCCCAGGTCTTTACCATTATAGTAGACCACCACTTAGGAGACTGCAGCTTGTTCTAACTGCTTGAGCTGGCCATGGTTGGCTTCAGATTCTGAGAACTGATTGGGAGCCTGCTGTTGTGTGTCTGAGCCCAGTCCATGCCCCACATTGACACAGCAGAAGAGTCTGCTGAAATGCACTGAGCATATTCAGGATATCCAGATACCTTCTAGAGAAAACTACTTCCTTATTCTAAGAAATATTGTCACTGTGTTCTTCACTTAACTCTTCATTTCTTAAAATACATGAAATTGGAAGGCTTTTTTGTGCCAGAGCGGTGGAGTAATACTACTTCGCATTTATTTAGTAGAGAACTGAAGGGAAAAGGAATGGAGTTTGGTTTAGAAGGGTGAGGCCAACAATGAGAGATTCAGACACTGCCATTTGTTTCCCAACCCCTTTTTTCTCACACCAAACAGCATGTTGGGCATCTGCCTGTGCTCATTGAAGGCACTTGAATTAGTCTTATCATTTTTGCTTACTGATACTTTTTCCACTAGCCGCCAGAACTGGAGTAAGTGAATGAGTCCTACTCTACTTCTTAACATAGAAAAAACAGTCTTCTGAAAATCTTTAGTTTGTGTCCTTTAGCAGAAATGCTTAGTTGGAGCTACACTAACTTAATCCTAACAGCAGTTATGTTCTCATCAAAGGACATGTTTCATGGGCTCTAGCCAGTTATATGAAATATACTTGTGAGTACTTACTGTGTTATTACTCTAGCTTATATACTTAGATTGTTTGTTCTTAGGCAGTTATCAAGTTATACAGGCTATCCCCACTATTCTCTGATTCTTCTGTCCAGGACTTTGGCTCTGTCCTACCCCAAACTACATACTGGGTGGGTGGCAACCAGAAATAGGACAAGATGCAGGAGGATGAGAAAAAACTACCCTCAAATTCATACTGGATTGTTTGCAGCTTAAAAGTCTGTGTTGGAGCTGCTATGCAAGTGGCCAAAGCTGTCTGCCTAAAGCGGACCATAACAACTGAGCCTTTACCTCCCAGTTCTTAGATGCTTGGGTAGAGGTCTTGGTAAATGACATCCCATACTGTTTCCTTGGATCAAATGAATTCACCTTTTGCTTAAGGAGGTTAAGCCTTTTCTTTACCTGATTTATAAAAGAAGGTGAGGTTACCATTAAACAGCTCCCGATTTAAGAGCAGATAGAAAGCCTGTCATATATAGAGGAAGATGGTGTGACTTGCCTTCCAGTATGTGAGTTGTATTCCTTTCCTCTGCCTCTGGAAGCCCATGTGGACAGTTGACACGACAAGCATCCTTCTGCTATGAGGCCATCAGCAGTCTCAGGCACACATTGAGGGTGGAAAAATCTTTCCAGTGCCCTACCTTTCAAAATTCTTTCTGGAGGGGTCATCCAACTTGCTTTTCAGAATAGGCTCACCCGGGAGGCACTATGTAACCTTTGAGCGCCCCCCTTAGGAAATCTGAATAACCGTCAAGACCAAGGCTTTGGAACAAGGGCTGCCCTAGGATGTTGTCCAGCTCTGTTTGGGGTTTTTCCACAACTAGGCCACAGCAAGGGAATTTGCCACTGATTTGAGGCCATGAAGGGAATCACAAGGTAGGAGGTAATGATCTCTTAGATATCTATCTCCCTTTAAGGTTAGGGAGACAGAGAAGAACTTGAGTAAGGAGGTTGAGATGATCAGAAAAGACTTACAAATTGGGCAAGGTGGTTCACACAGGTTTTCAAGAGAGTGAGGGTTGAACAGAGTTAACCCTGATAGGATTTTAGACTCTGATAGCTGAGCAAATTCTGTGATTGACTTTTCAGGCTCTTTATGCCTACCTCCCTGTTCCCAGAGCAAAATGAATCAGAGTCAGGATTAAGAGCAGAGGGTCCTGACAGATTGTAGCCTAGTGAGGTGTGGCAAGTGAGCCAACCTGCCCTCTGTGAACGCTGGTGTCTACTGAGTGGTTACTTCCAGCTTGCCCAATCATGTGACCAGGCCTTCTGCTTGTGGCTAGCCACAGGTAAATTGAGCACTATTTATATCTCCTGTTTTGGGGGAGGAAGTGGAAGACATCTGGGAGCCCACAACACAGCTGTCTGATCAGCCTAGGTAAGGCAAATCTCCCTTTGACTTTGTGCCTTTTTTTATTCCCCCTTATCTTGCCCCAGGTAATACCAAGGGCTCTGAGCTTTCAGTTCAACTGAATTGGTCAGTAGCCATCTCTTATTAATAATTGCCATCCCCTTTAATAGTTAGGGAGTTCTAGAACTAGAGGAGGCTTGACTCATCTGGTACAGTCTCTTGCCTTCAGAGGGTGAATATTGAGACAGTTGGGGACAGCTAGTGGGGACAGTTCTTCTGGAGTTTTTGAGGGCCAGAACTATAACCTTCCTCATTCGTTTCCAGTGGAGAAGAAGTTCTTTTATCTAGCTAAATCTCTCCTAAGTAAAGCTTTTTTCTTGCCCTTTGTTTTTTTTTTTTTTTTTCATTTTTTTCATTTATTGAAGTATATCACTCATACGTAAACAATAAGTGTATTTATAGTAATAGTTGTGAACTTACAAAACAAACATATGTAACATCATTCAGGGCTTCCAAACCTCAGCCCACCACCAATACCTTACATTGTTTTGAAATATTTTTAACTAATAATTAAAGAGCATCCTCAAAATATTATTACTAACCAAAGCTTTCTACATTTGGTGCATTTTTCCCCCAACCCACCCTATTATTATTAATATTTTTTTATATCATTTATACATGAACATACATAAGTATATAGTAAAAGTTGTCAACTTACAAAGCAAACATGTGTGACATCATACAGGGGTCCCATACATCACCCCACCACCACCACCTGGCATTGTTATGAGACATTTGTTACAAATTATGAAAGAATATCATCGAAATCTTACTGCTAACTATAGTCCTTATCTTACAACTGGTATATTCCCCCCACACCCCCAGCCTACCCTATTATTATTTTTCAAATATATTTTTATGACAGTAGTTGTAAACTTAGAAAATAATCATGCACATATGCAGAATTCCCATACAACACACCTCTATGAACACACCACACTGTGGTGGCACATTTATTTATGAGGTAATATCAGATTATTATCAGGTCCATAGCGTACATTTGACACACTTTTTCCATACTCCCATATTATCAACACTACATTTTTGGCATAGATGCATGGATATTACATTATTACTGTTAACCACAGTCTGTAAGTCATTCCAGTTGTATTTTTCCCATGCTTCTCCACATTCCCACCACCCTGCAATAGTGATGTTCATCTGCTCTAGCTCACAAAGGACACTCTTGCATCTGTACCTTCAACCACAATTCTCATCCACCTCTGGGTTTACTGTGTTATTCAGTCCCTAGATTATTCTCTAGCTTTCTGTCAATTGGCATTTACATCCCTAGACTACCCTTTTCAGCCACATTCCCATTTATAAACCAGCTGTTACTCACTATAATGTGTTAACTATCAACTCTACATTTCCGCACTTTTATAGTAAAGTTAATTGAAATTTCGACATACGTTAAACATCAGTAGTCCATCTCAGTCCACCTCTTATCTCCTTTAAGAATCCACCACCTACCACCAGGTCTTGAAGATATTTTCCTACATTTTCTTCTAGAAGCTTTATGGTTCTTGCTTTTATATTTAGGTTTTTGTTTCATTTTAATTTTTGTATATGGTGTGAGATAGGGGTCCTGACTCCTTTTGGCTATGGATATCCAGTTCTCCCAGCACCATTTGTTGAATGGACTGTTGTGAATTTGACAGGTTTGTCAAAAATCTCTTGACCCTAGATGTGAGAGTCTGTTTCTCAACCATCAATTTGGTTCCATTGGTCTATGTGTCTGTCTTTATGCCAGTACCATGCTGTTTTTACCACTGTAGCTAGACAATATGATTTAAAGTCCAGAAGTGAGAGTCCTCCAACTTTGCTTTTCCTTTTTAAGATGTTTCTGGCTATTCAGGACCCCTTACCCTTCCAAATAAATTTGATAATCGTGCTTTCCATTTATTGTAAAAATGCTCGTGGAATTTTTATCAAGATTGCACTCAATCTGTATGTCAATTTGAGTAGAACTGACATCTTAATATTTAGTCTTCCAATCTGTGAGCATGGAATGTTCTTCCAATTATTTAGGTTTTTTTTTTATTTCTTTTAACAGTTATAGTTTTCTGAATACAAGTGCTTTACATTGTTTGTTAAGTTTATTCCTAAATATTTGGATTTTATCTGTCATTTTATTTTCACCACTCTTTTGAGACTTTTAGTTACTTTTACTGATATAATCTTCATTTCTCGATTCTTTTCCAAGCCTCTCTCTCTCCTGTCTCTTAGTTATAAACTCTCTCAGTTTCTGTTTATCCGTGAATATTATAAACTTATCGTCATTTTTGAAAAAGAATCTTGCCAGATATAAGATTCTTGGCCGGAAGTTTTTCTCTTGCAGTATCTTAAATATATCATACCACTGTCTTCTTGCCTCCATGGTTTCTGATGAGAAACCGGCACTTAATCTTATTGGGTATCCCTTATGTGTTATGCATTGCTTTTCTCTTGCTGCTCTCAGAATTCTCTCTTTGTCTTTGGCATTTAACATTCTGATTAGTATTTGTCTCAGAGTTGGTCTATTCAGATTTATTCAGATGGGAGTATGTTGTGCTTCTTGGACATGGATATCCATGTCCTTCAATAGGGTTGGGAAATTTCTTACCATTATTTCTTCATATATTCCTTCTGCCCCTTTTCCCTTCCCTTCTCCTTCTGGGACACCCATGACATGTATGTTTGCACATCTCTTGCTGTCATTTAGTTCCCTGAGAACTTGTTCAATTTTTTCCATTCTTTTCTCCATCTGTTCTCTTGTATGTTTGCTTCAGAGGCCATTTCTTCAAGCTCACCAATCCTTTCTTCTGCCTCCTCAAATCTGCAATTATGTGATCCCAGTATAGTTTTTATTTCATTTATTGTAACTTTCATTCCCATAAGATCTGCTTTTTTTCTATGTATGCTTTCAAATTCTTCTTTGTGCTCATCTAATGTCTTCTTAATATCCTTACTCTCTTTAGCCATCTCATTGAATTTGTTAAGGAGATTTGTTTGAACATCTATGATTAGTTGTCTCAACTCCTTTATGTCATCTGGAGGCTTATCTTGTTCCTTTAACTGGGCCGTATCTTCCTGTTTCTTGGTATGGATTGTAATTTTTTGTAGTTGCTGGGGGGCGGAGTCAAAATGGCAGCTACTGACCTCTTTCTGACTTGGACAGTTTCAAACTTTAGCTGTCCTTAAGGTTATACTTTATCCAGCTGAATTTACTTATCAGTAGCTGAAATCGGTGGCCAACTGTCTCTTCCTCCCCTGTTTTTGGGAAATGGAGCTTCTAATTCCGGCCACAGAATAGCTCCTGAGGTGGCTTGCTGCCAGAGTAGGATCATCACTGGCCTCTGCGGCGTGGCCTGTATTTTTCTGGAGAAGCTGGTGTAGGTCCCCCCAGCTTCCTCCCTGCTGGAAGTGGAGCTGGGGCTAATGCTAGAGCTACAATCTGATCTGGATGGAAAGAAGCCAGTCCCTACCAGCACTGTGATTTTCAGTCTGTCTGCTTCCCCTTGTGCCAGGGGCGGAGTTAAAATGGCGGTTACTGGCCTCTTTCTGACTTGGACAGGTTCAAACTTTAGCTGTTCTTAGGCTTATACCTTAGCCCACCAAATTTACTAATCAGCAGCTGAAGTTGGTGCCCAATCATCTCTACCTCCCCCATTTTTGGGAAGTGGAGCTTCCAATTCCAGCCGCGGAATAGTTCTCGAGGCGGCTTTTGCCGTCAGTGGAGCATGCTTGCCCTTCATTTTTATATCTACACAGAAGACAACTGATAAACTCTATTTTCACCTTTTCTTCTGAGATCTAACTACCATGCCTCTAGCCATTCTCACCCCTCTTCCCTGGGCTTTTGCTAGCTTTTACATTCTTTTTGATGAACAATAGTGGCAAGTGGATGCTCACTGGCTAAGTATATCTGAAGTTACAGTTGACATCAACTGTGCTTCTGGACCTGTAGGAACCATTTAATTCTGCCTGCAGTTTTGGTCTTGCTCCTGGGATGATCTGACCCTTCTTAATTTGGCTTCATATCTCCTTCACTTAGTATATTTATTCTACCTTGTACTCACATTTTGTGCCAGAGTTCCATTTCCTTGCCTCAGATTAAACCTCATTTACTATTTCCTTTCTTCTTACTCACCTTCTCTTTCCCCAAATTAGAAGCTCAGAGCAATGATCCATTTGAATTGTGTCTAGCCTGCAAAGGTCAAAATGTTAAAGGTTTTGGGTCCTTGCTCAGGGGTGAATTGAATTTCTGTCTTCCCAAATGAAGCCAGTTCTTTTTTTTCTCTCAACTTTTTATTTTGGAAAAATTTCAAACCTCAGAAAAGTAAGCACCCACATATCCTTCACTTAGACTCATTAATTGATAACCTTTTGGCACAATTGTTTTCTCTCTCTTCTCTCCCTCTTTATATGTACATACATGTGTGTCAGAAATACACACATGTGCATCCATATGTACTTTTTTGTTGAACTGTTTGAAAATCAATTGTGGATATCATGATGCTTCATGCTTTACTACTTTAAGGGCATCTCTTGAGAATAAGAATGCTCTTCTACATTATTACATCTAAGGAAATTAACCATAATTCCATGTCATCTAATATCCAGTCCATATTCAGTTTCCCCTTTGATCACTCTTGTGTTTTGTTTTTGATCCAGGATCCAGTCAAGGGTCTTACACTGCATTTGGTGTTGTCTTTTTTTTTTAAGAATTATTTATTTCTCCCCCCACCCCCACCCATTGTTTTCCGCTTGCTGTCTGCTCTCTGTGTGTTCTTCTGTGTCTGCTTGTCTTCTCTTTAGGCGGCACTGGGAACTGATCCTGGGACTCTCCAGAGTGGAGAGAGGCTGCTCAATCTCTTGCGCCACCTCAGCTCCCTGATCTGCTGCGTGTCTCATTGTCTGTCTTCTGTTTCTCTTTTTATTGTGTCAGCACTCCGCGTGGGCCAACACTCTGCGTGCCAGTTTGCTTTACACCAGGAGGTCCCGGGAATTGAACCCCGGACCTCCCATATGGTAGACGGGAGCCCAATCACTTGAGCAACATTCACTTCCCTGGTTTTGTCTTTTTAGTCTCGTTCTAGAACTCCATCTCCCACACACGCTTTGTAGGGTTTTTTTTACTCTTCTTTTTTTTAAGTTACTGACTTTTTAAAGAACTGGACCAAAATTGTCTTCTAGCTTTCCTCATATTCTGGACTTTTCTGATTGTTTCCTAATGGTGGTATTTAGTTTGTTCTTCTATCCTTTATGTTTCCTGTAAATGGGTAGTTAGGTCTGGGGACTTGGTTCAATTTAGGTTAAACATTTTTGGCAAGAATATTTCATGAACGAAACTGTGTACTTCATATTATATATTGTTTTAGAGCAGGGTTTCTTAACCTTTTTTATTCCGTGGGCCCCTTTCCAGTCAGGTGAAAACCATGGACCCCTTCTCAGAATGTAGCAGCAGATAGTTTTTATGACACTCAGCTAGCATCGGGTCTAACAACTACTGTAATTTCGAAGGATGGATGAGCGTAAGCAATTTTTCAAGATATGCAACAACTGTAATGTGATATGAAATGAATACTACTGTAATTTATTGCACACATTCATAAGTGAAGGAAATGCTAGATTTTAGTTAGAGGTCAGAGAAAATAAAGATAAGCTGATTTTTTTCAATTCAAGCTCACAGATCCCCTGAAACCTTTCCACAGACCCTTTGGGGGTCCGTGGACCCCTGGTTTAAACCCCTGCTTTAGAGGCTTATAATGTCAGGATGTCTATTACTAGTAATGCAAAGTTTGATCATTTGATGTGGAACCACCAGCTTTCTCATTTTAAATGTACATTATTCTCTTAGTAGTTTATAGGATGCTACTTTGACATTATGAATATTCTGTTCTCTAAAAACTTTTCACCCAGTGGTTTTACTATTAGTTGATATTTTCCTAATTGAGATATTACTTTAAGAGTTGCATAAAGCCAGTTCTGAATGAACACTAATGAAGGTGAGTTTTGACAAGAGCAGTTTGAAAAGGGGATAACAAAAGTTTTTCTTTTGGATTTTGTATTCTTGGAGGAGAAGGCAACAGAAAGAGGCCATTGAATTCTGCCAAAGGTTGTAGGTATTTTTTGTGGCTTTGGCTGATATTAAATTCAGTATTGCTTAAACATTTATTGCTGTCTGGCAGTTTGCTTGAGGTCAGGGAGAAGACAGGCTAGAACTAAAAATAAGCTATGGTTTGTTCACAAAATAGAAATTATAATAATTATTTGAAAGTTATCGATAATTCTATTCTTATTTCCTTTTCTTTCTTTCACTTTCCATGTTCCTCACTAGGAAAGGGACTCCTTATTTTTTAATTGTCCTCTTCTTCCCTCTGGGCCACCCAGCATGCCTTATGGGTAAAACAGTGTTCCTGAGATCCAGGTATGATTGTCCTGGTTCCTGGCGAGGGAGGGGAATAGAACTCTCCATCCCACAAGGTATTTCCTGAACCAAGGCAGCCTGTTAAAACAAATTGAGTCTGACAATGAAACACAAGGATTAGAAATGTACTTTTAATCTTCTGTTTGGGGGGAAAAGGCCTGAATGAGTCTCAATTTGCTCTGTGACTTTGGAGAAATTAGTTCACCTCTCTACCTAGGAGTGTGTCATGGGCTCCCAATTATAACAACTTGGAAACTCTGCCCCTTCTTCCATAGGAGAATTCATGAGCATGTATGGGGTGCACATATTCAGAGCATAAATTAGGGTACAGTTTCAATTGCAGTTTTCCTTTTGCAGCATTTATTATAGAAGAACCTCCCCAATATGTGGTTCTTCCTTCATCTCACTTATCTTAAAACAAGACTACCTAAGAGTAAACTAGACATTGTGATTTCATCTTTTCTTTGTCAGAATCAGACTGTTGTGGGAAGTAAAGATACTAAAGGGTTTATGCTTGTCCTCTTAGTTTATAGGCCACCCAGAAATCCCATCACTTCCAAATAACTATGGTGAGAATTTTTTAGGGAGAGAGGACGAGACTATGTGCTATTTATGCTATTCTTGTAAAGGCCAACTAGATCCCAAAGGAAGCATGCTCCAATCAGTAACTAGTGTTTTGTTTTATTTTAAGAATGTTGAAATCCTACAGAACTCCTCTTCAGAGAATTCAGATAAAAGGTGAAAAGTTCACACCACTTCCTTTTCTTCTAACTGCAGCTTCTTGAGAATTGAACAAATGTCTTAGTAACTGCTGTCTGCTCCTTTTATACATACACACACACACACATAGACTTTGAAGTCACCTTTTTCCTCCTTGCCTGAGCCAAAGAGTTAGTATATTCCTTATTTTTCCCTCAATGACATCTCCAGATGGGTTTCTCCTGGCTCTTCTCTCCAGCTGCCTACAGATGTGGTCTGCATCCTGGGGAGTCAGACACACAGTCAGAAATGCATTCATTGGCTCTCACAACCTGAGCTGCACACTTTAAAATTAATTGAGGGCCTGGCTGAGACATTTTTCATGGGTATACAAATATCAGTGCTCTTTTTTTTCCTCTTTAGGTAAGCTACCTTGGTAGGGGAGACTTGATGTTACTCTTTTTTTTCTTCTTCTTCCTTTCAATCTAGGTTCTCTAGTTTCTTCTCCATGTTTTGGTTGAAATCGGCTATTGTTTGGTTTTGAAAGAAGTGTTCAAAGCCCCAGGTTTAATTTTCCCAGCTGGGATGGATGGGGTCTCCTTGGGCTTTCCAAGGAGGGCTTCTAAATTTTGTAGAGTCATATTGGGGATTTCAGTTTGACCACAACTTCCCTCCAAAACCTAAGTGTCCCTGAGTTAAAACAGTTAAGTGACACTGGATCACAGGGAGCTCAGAGACTGCCTGTACTGTTTAATCCCAACACACTACCAAAATAGAAAAATAATCCCTGGGAAGCTATTAGGAGGAACTTCCCCTACTTAATGCAAATCTGTTTTAGGGAAAATGTTTAGAAATTTTGAATCCCTGTTTTACTTTGGTCTTTTTCAGATTAACATTTGTCCCCACAAAAGTGCTGCATCATGGTTATGGGATAGGGCAGGATAGAGCCTGTTCCCTGGATGTCTATCCATACTACCCTACCACAGCCTCCTGGTCTGCCCAACCCCTGCCTGCTTTTCCTCTCTTAAGTTCAGGAAGCAACCACAGTGGCTCCTACTGGTTTCTCCATTCCTTTCCTACCACAGCTCTAAAATTAAGGTCAAACTCTGCAAAAAAGAAATCAGACTGCAAGCTTGAGAAAAACGTATCTCTTGAGGCTCTAAAATCTTATCCCCTTTTGCTTTGTGTTTAAAGAGAGCAGTAAAGGTGCAGGAGAGAGAGAGAGAGAGAGAGTATGTGTGTGTGGGGGGGTTGACCTGGGTGAAAAGAGGAGCTATTAAGAGATAACTACTAGAGGGGAGGATCAAATCCACAAGGTGGGACATCCTGCAGGACAATTTGCCAGTTCTCTTCAAATCAGTGTCATAAAAGAACAGGGCTAAATTAAAAGAGGCTTAAAAGATGTAACCAGTTACAATGCGTGATGGATAAATCAACTGTAAAGGACACTTTGGGGTTATTTAGGAGAAACTTGTATGTGAGTTGTGTGTTAGATGAGATGAAAATTTATTGAAATGGAAAAGTGAAGTCATTGAAAAAAGCAGGTCATAGGAAAGTATGTATAATATGATCTCATTTTGTTAAAAGCAAGGATGTGTATACATGTGCATGGAGTGAGAGCAGGAGGATGCACACAGTGGTAATCTCAGAGTCGGGGATTGCATAGTTTTTATTTTTTAGTTTTTGCTCCTGCATTTTCTTATTTCCCCCAACATATGTACAGCTTCTGTTATAATGAGTTATTTTCTCTTTAAGAGAGGAGGCGAGGAGACTTGTGCTCGTAATGCTTCAAAGCCTGACAGCATGAAGAAATGACTCATAACTTGTTTGTTGAACCAGCTAGCTGTTGAGTTTTTGCCATGTGTGAGACCTTGTTGGCTGTCTCTCTCTTAACTTCTGTAGGCCTTGGGTATTTTGGGATTACAAGGCCTCATGCTAAAGGAGGATGGGTTAAAGAGTAGCCTTGTCTTTATTTCATAAACTTCTATATCCCACAGTGCTCCAAAGATAAAGTAAGTGAAATAGCCCCTCTAGATGCCCAGGCAGTCCTATTGGTCAGGGGCTGGTTTCTTCTTGTAAGTTCTAAGTCTCCACCCGCACAGTCCATCACTGACCACAAGCAGCCACAAAGCTCCTCACTCCCTGCATCATCTGCCGCTTTCCTCCTTCCCCTCACCCCATTCCAGTCCCTCTTCCAATAGCTGTCACTTTCTCCTTCAGGTGCCTATAGTGGGGGTATGTCGGTGTGGTCAGGCCTGAGCTGGATTTCCAGTTAGGCCTATGAGGAAGCAGCGGAGACACATCGCTGGTCCTTCTGAAGAAACACTTGTGGAAGGGGTAGCCTCCAGGGATTCTGCCTGGCAGCCTGGCACTTAAGTATTGCATTAGCCTTCCCCATTTCAACCCCATCAGCAGCTTCTTGTCTTACTCCTCATGTATCACCAGTGCTTTTCACAGAAGCTGGATCATAGTAGGTACTCAAAAATTGTTTGCTGAAGAAATCAGTCTGTTGGTGTGCTGGACCCTTCTTCCACTCTTGGTCCACTATCTTATCTGTTGTTTGTGTGCTTTCCACCGTACTGACTATTCCCCAGTGCACAGACCCTTGACTTCTGGCCCTTTCCAGTCATACCCCCCTTTGCCCAAAGCCATACTGCAGCAGTTGGGAGACAGGGCCAAGTGGCTCTGGAAGATAGTACCTAAGGCTTCTTATCTTTGGTGTATGCCCTTTTTCTTTTTCATTTGCTGTTGCCCAGGAACCAAAGCATCCGCCAGCGCTCAGCTGCATGGTGAAATGGCTGGGCTCCTTGCCAGGGTGCTTAGCCAGGTGGTTGGGCTGTGGAGGCTGCTGCATGCGATGGGCCGATAATACCCCACGGTGCTGTAAACAGGACACTCCACCCTCCTGCAGCCACCCAGCCGGTGCCTGGCAGCCTGCTGCTTTGTCATGGCCTGTCATGATATGGGCTTCTCTTCTCTGATAGGGGAGCCAATTTTCCCATTTCCCTCCCCGTTTCCCAAATCTGAGAGGGGTACTTTCCAGAAATGAAACCAGCTCATCTTCCAACCGCAGTCAACCGTTGTGACTTCTCAAGGCTTCTTTAACCATAATCACACGATTGCAGGGCAGAACCCAACACCCAGATCTTTCCTGTAAGCCCAAGAGGGCTGGCACAACCCCTGTTTGAACTATACTCACTTAAGGTGACATTTCTTAGGGGACATTTTCAACTGAGGTAGGTCTCATGGGCAGCAGAACTTGAGTGCTGATCTGTGGCTGCTGATGCCCACACCTAAAAGCAGATTAATTCCCCCGGAACCATTTATTCAAGGTAGTATCCATGATTGGGTTAGACTGTCACTAGTAAAGGAAAGGGCTTGACATTGAAGGTGTGCCTAACATCTCCAGGGTGTGGTGCACCTTTCTGGGGGACTAGGAGAACACAGGCCTGTGGATCTGGGGGCTAGAACTCACTCTACACATCTTTTCTGGCTGGTCTCCTCTTTCTGGGCTCCCTCACCCTCATCTCCAACCCTAAAAGATTTTGGTTGGGGGAGGGATCAAGTGACATGAATTGGGTTGACATAATCTTCCTAATTAAGACTTTAAAGCATATTTGCACCTCGTCTTCTGTTCTTTACAGCATCCCTAAGAGGTACCTTAGGCCAGGATCTCCATGTTCCTGTTTGCCAGATGGGAGAGCAAGCCCTGTGAGGTTGTGTGGTGTTGGCTGCGGTTGCACACAGAGATGGCCGAGCTGCAATCCAAATGACACTCCTCCCGCCTTAGCCCCTACCAGCTATTTGGAGGACGCACTGCTCCCCCTTCTCTGACTGAACCAGCCTGCAGCCCCTACAAGAATGTCTGATTTTGGCTTTGGTTTGTGTTGTCGTTGTGGGGAACTTGACACCTTGGTGTAGCCCTTAATCAGTTTTGGTATCCAAATTAGCAGGTGCTCACAAAACCATCTGGGGGGAGGTTTTTTAAATAAGTGGTAGATTTTTTTCCTATCAAAATCTAATCTTTTTTAAGTATCCCTTCCCTTATTTCCTAGGCACAAAGGTAACGTGGCATTTAGTCTCCTCAGTGGAGCTTGGACATCTTAAAATTTAGGGGTTTGGGAGAGGAGGTGGAGCCTAGCTGAAGGGCTCTAGGACAGAAAGTAATTCTGTCATCTTGTGGCTAGCTGGGGGCTGTGCCAGCATCCTCTGTTAGATGTGGTCATCTTAGAAATAAGTCTGAATTCCAGCTGTCTCCTTATATAACTTAAAGAAACTGAGGCAAGTCCTCCCATTTGACTTAGATGCAGTGAGATCCTTGAGGTTGACCAGTGGAGAGTGAGTCAGAGCCTGCTGATTTTGGATTGGGATTACTTTGGTGTCTATCCCCTCCCTCCTTCCCTCCCTCTCCCTCCCTCCTTTCTCTTTTTTTTTCCTTTTTTTTTTTTGCTATTTGTGTTG
>JAQZBX010016220.1:0-36720 GCA_029593785.1 Cabassous unicinctus | reverse complement strand
TGGGAGGAGGGGTGGGGTATATGAAAATTCCCCATATTTTTAATGTAACATTTATGTACTCTAAAGCGTCTTTAAAAATAAAAAAAATTATGGAAAAAAAAAATACCCAGAAATAGCAGCTATTCACAGCTGGGGAAACAGAGATTGAGAGGTGAGGAATTTTCTTTTTTGTTTATCTGTTTTTTGTTTATTATTATTGAAATAATTAATGTGCTTTAATGATGATTGAAGTGATGAATGCACAGATATATGACTATACCTAATACCATTGATTGTACACTTAGATAAATTTTATGCTTTATTCATATGTATCATTAAAATTGATTTGTTTAAAAAGTAAAAAATATAATAATAATTTTAATACAGCTTCTGTTATATAATAAAGGGATAAGATAGGGAAGAAAATGGAGATAATTGCTTTGTGTATGTATATAGAAACATATTTTTTTTAGAAAATAAGGAAGACATATTCATAAATATTACAGTCTTCATGTCTATAAATTGTCACATGATCATAGCTGGTATTTATAGCTACCTTCTTCCACTACCAATTTCATATTCTCTTTACACTCAGCAAGCATCTCAGCTGGACATGGTTGTTTTTATGGGGGGAGCAACCAAGATCTCATTCCTGAAAGGTCTAGGTTATTAGTAGTCTTGCATGTATGGGGTACTTGTAGTTTTCCATTCACTTTAATCTGAGGGCATGGTATAAATAAGAGATGCCCTAAGGAATCTCTTGTACACAAGGCACATTTCTTTATCCCCATTGTCCACTGTCCCCTGGTAATCAGGATTAAACTCCCTACTTAGTACAGTAACTCTGTTCCCTGTCTGATGATTCAGAGGTATGAGAAGCACATATCAATAAATCCAGCCTGATCCAACATTATGTTCCTTCTACAATTACTCCACATGCTTAAGATCTATTCCCACATATATTCCCCTGTTTCTTTCTGTATAATAGAAAATTGGAAAAATCATTTAGTTCTTTTTGAGCATAGTGCACCACTTCATGGGTCACAATTTGTACCTCACATTTCTTGGCCTCTTGGGGCTTCAATCTAGTTATAAAGTTGGGATTGAAGAAAGGTGGGGGTGGGCCATGAAACAAATCAGCAGTGTCTTGCAAGTCAACTACTTTAGTGGACTCCATTAGTTTTATCTGGCAAAATAGATTTAATCACCTCAGAGGTTGGATTGCTACTTCCTAAGGTCAGACCATTACAGGTTTATTTGGCAAACACAACTCAATAGAATTTAAGGGTTCAAAGGCCTCACCATCATCATGGTCAGCATACATGTCCCCATTCCAATTTTCTGGGTCTTATTCCTTCCCAATAAATGCCTTCCCTTTAACAACAGACACCCTGCTGATAAGAGTTTTCATCTTGTTTTCAAAACTCTCAACTCTGTGCATAAAAGAAATAATTTCTTTCAGGGAACACATTAGAAACTTTCATGTTATTCATGAGGCACTTGTGCTGGGAAATTGAAGCCCTGAGTTCATCCTTTTCTTTAAAAACTTCAACTAACATATTTAGGAAAACTAGTCAACATCATACATTTTAAAAAATTTAAAGATCCATCAATTGAATAAATTTTATTACCTGATTTATCAGAGAATTATCTCAGCTTTGAGCATGCACATGTACCTAAATTATTCTCCCTATAATAAATATGTTGGAAAAATTCTTAAAATTGATGGAAGTAACTTACATGACATTATGTTATAGCACATATACAAAATGACTGAATATCTGATATAAACTTTTCAGAGACTTCTGAAAACTTACTTTAGAAACAAACTTTAAAAAAAGACTCCTCCCCAACATCACAGGCATTGTACAGCAAGAATAAATGTACTCTGATGCAATTTCTATTCCATAGGTAGACTAGACAGCACTCACTTACATTTAAAATAGCTTCTAAAGATATACATGTTTGCTGAAAGTCTTTCAAAATCACATCAAACAACATTAAAACCTATTCACTGAGAAGAGCTCACTGAATTTAATTCTAGTTTTGAAATGCCCAGTTAACAGTTCAGCATATTGCCTTGTGAGGTTTGAATATAGATGTGGCTGATGTGAAGACCCAAAGAGAGTACACATCTCCATCTCCATCTGCCAGGACCACAATTTAGATCCAGTCCTCTTACCAGCTGTGTGATGTAAGTGGATCCCTTTAAAATAGCTACACACCTTAAAATTATCTATAATAAACAGTTCCCCAAGAATTATTATTATTCCTAAATTGAAATGCATCAATAATTCAGAAAATATTTCTTGCAAAATATATAAACAAATGTAACTGCATTTTCTGTAATTATACTTAACACTGCTAGAGAAGATACCAATGATGGGCTGCTGTATTTCAGTAGTGTGTGTCAAATTTAATAGAAATTTAAAAAGTAAAGTTTCTGAGGAACTCAGCTGCCTTTATTAGTTGGCTTTAAAATGTGTAATAAAATGGGAGACAATATCATCTCATAAATACATGGAATCGATATGGAATAGTAAACTATACAGTGGACAAGATAAGAGAATACCAGAGGGCACCAGAGTGGTCACCAGAGGGAAATATCTTCCAGTATAAAAAAGGGATCCACTCTATACATGCACTTATAGTAAGTGTGTTCATATTAAAGATGCAGCTTTTTCTCTCTCCTGGCAAGAATTAATTGGTAATAGCACTGCTTCTCAGGAGTGCAAACTATCCTGAGAAATTATTCAGATTATAACAAAAAATAAGGGCTGTCATCACTAAATTTTTGCACAAAGCACCATTCTTAGATACCATAAAAAAATGCATTTAAAAGGCAAATAAACGTCACTGTGTTGAACACAAAATGGGAATATGATCCAGACTACAAATTCTCCCACTGGCTAATATAAGAGGAAAAAAAGATTGTATTAAATGTCTTTTTATAACTTTCTACTTAACTATGGCCCATAATATACAAGGAAGTAATTTGCAGTTTAAGTTTTACATCTCCTTTTCCCCCCAAATAGCTACAAGCTGAATTCTAAATTTTACACTGAAATATACAATTTCAATTTTCAAAAGATGCTCTTCCTGAGTTCAAATGTCTTGTGCAATCTTGATGCAAGAGCCCAAATATTTCCTATGAAGACAGTGTATCTTTGAATCAATCGGCACTGAAATTTCATTTTTCCTAACTGCATTCTAGTAGCTTAGCCAAGTTATCTCATAATACTGTTAGCTCAAATATTTTTCCATCAAGAATTTCTACAAGTGTTTTCAGATTATTGCAGAAAGCTTCTTGTTCATTCTGATTTTTCTCCAGATGTTGCTCTAAGTCAGACAGTTGTCCCTCCATGTCTTTGTTCTGAATTTCTACTACCTGTAGTTTCTGAGTCAGAGTCCTTTTGTTCTTTTAATTCTCTGGCTTCATCAATTTCTTGTTTTAGTCTATTTCCTTTTCTTTTGCTTGCAGTTATTGTCTGATTTAATGCTCTCATATGGGTATGCACAGCATTTGCTTTACTACTAACACATTCAAGCTCAGTCACCAGCTTGTTCAGACTTTCTGCTTCCTATTGATTGGCAGCAAGTTGCTGTTTCCATTGTTTCACATTGGCAGTGGACTCCAACAGGACAGCAGTGAGTTTGGCATTATTTGCTTTAAGGGTACCAGTTCAGCCTCCCAATGTTTGCTGGTTGCTGAACTATGTGTAAATGGCAATGCATTCTGAGTTGGTTCAGCCCTTCGCTTTGAGTTCTGTGTCATGTCAGGCATTCTTTGTCCCATTGATATTTTCTGGTGTTAAAGCAGACTGAAGATACCCTCATGCTGGTTCCTGTGAAAGTGTAATGGTAAGTTCCATCTTTTCTTGTGGTTTTTCCTTTGCTAGTTGAGCAGCTTCTTTAACGTCCTGAAACCTTGCTGCAAATTTTGAGAGATGTTGCTCAAAGAAGAATCCCAGTGATAAATAGTGTTAGCCCGGCAGTCTGCCCAGTGTCCAAACTTTGGAGATGGCTTAGTAAATGTCATATTTGGGATGATAGTACTATTTATTATTGCCTTTGAGTTGCCTTATACACATTTCTTGTGCTGTCAAAGAAATAAGACATAGTAACTGCATGCTTGCTGGTGGGTACCCAGTTCTTTGTGCTTACATCTATCTGGAAGACATGAGCTCAAGTGCTGAAGATGGGTTGTTCCCCCATTTTGTCCAATGAAAACTTTCTCTGAAGTTTTTGCTTTCATGTTATGGAAGGACTTCAAAAGAATTTCTCCATCTGTTATTTTGCAGTTGCTTTCCACCACCCCACCCCCAACCTCTGCCCCACCCCAGGATCTTTTTCTGGAGGTATTTTGATAATGTTAACAATTTAGTTAGTTTATTTGGTGAAGTGAATTCTCTCTCATAAATACCAAAACATTCAAACTGAGGTCACATTTGCTTATTAGAGTTAAAATGCTATGAGGAGGAGGTAGTGGTAAATTCTATTCCACAAGGGTTTACAAGTGAGAAAATGCAGAATCCAGCTGCACAGAGTCCAATAAAATATGAGTTTGTGGGCCCCAGGGGGATGGGGTGGGAGGAATAGAAGAGATCAAGCAGGGGGTATTTAGTGCTCAGTGGAAATGTTCTTCATTACCATACAGTGATGGACACAGGACATGGTAAATATCAAAATTTATAAAAGTGTATGGTCTAAAATGTAAACCATAATGTAAAACATTGACAATGTTTAGTAGGGATGTTTCCCTACTTGTATATCAGTTACAACAATGCTACCATTCACATAAAAAGGTATTAATATGAGGGGGAGAAAGGGGGAGGATGTTGGGTATATGAGAGTCTCCTGTATACTGTGTGTGACATTACTATGACCTAAAACTTCTTTTAAAACAAAATGAAAAACAGTGAGACACTGGGGAATGAGAGGAGGAAGGTGCCACAGTACAGACTGGACACCAGATATTGCAGTGATGAAAGGCAAAAGGTCGGAAAAAAATTTTAATATATTTGTCATTTTTTGATATCCCAATCTTTTTAATATTGCTTTATTTTCAGTTTTTTAAAAATCTTTATTTTATCTCTTACATTTAAACTTATTGTTATTATTTAATTTTCATATTAATTGTACTCAGCTATTGTAATGGCTTCATCTTTGAAGAAGATTTGGATCACAGAAGGATTACAACTGGGGCAGGGGAGAATCATTGGTGTGGGGTGTCAGGGTTGGGGGATGCAAGGGAGGAAGCTCACCTGAGCATAAATATAAGGTATATAAAAATGTTCAAATATTCTCGGGGCATTGTCACAGTGGATGGAGAATCACTCAATAAATGAGAGAATTCTGAAGACACATCATGGAGAGTTCAGCCACATTCTCTAAGGGAGCAGCAACACTCCCCCAAATGCAGGGGCAGTGATTGGTGAAGGAGGATGCTCCACTGATGGGCCCTTGATATTGATGATTAGTCTTATGAGTCTTTGCTCTTGAAATTGAAACAGTCTATTGTTATGGGGTGCCTAAGGGTTGCCTCCTTGTTGCTCAAATGTGGCCTCTATCTAAGCCAAACTCAGCATATGAATGCATTACCTTCCTCTCAGCATGGGACATAACTCCCGAGGACAGGCCTCCCTGGCACCAAGTGATTGCTACCAAGAGCCAACTGGCAATGCAACTGGAAAAAGATCTTGAATAAAAGGGGGAAAAGGTAAAAAACAATGAGGTTATATGGCTAAGAGACTTCAAAACATGTTGGGAGATCAACCCAGAGGTAATGCTTATGCACATCTCAGTAGGATCTCATAGAATTCCAAAGTGGATATCACCCCCAAATAGTGGGGCTCCTGAGGGCTATAGAGACAGCCAAGCCCTATGTCAGGGTGGATAGCTCTGGAGTTTGGTGCCTTACCAGTGGGCCCTACTTTAGAGTTTGTGCTCCTGAGAGTGACAGAGTTGGACTCAACTATGTCTTCTCTGCACATGGCTCATCTGTTCCTTCTATTCAAATCTATACTTGGTGCTGGAGTTTTTTGGTGTACATCCAAAGATGTGAGTCTTTGGGCTGTACATGTGCCAGCTGATCCCAGAGCCTTAGTGGAGCAGCAAGTCCTCCTCTACATCTCCTTGGACTCATCCAGGACAACTGGTGGGGAGATGATGATGGACAATGGCCTTCCAAAGGAATGGAGAGTCTGCAGCTGCAAGCAGGATATTCCCATTCATCTTCATTGGATATAAGCACCCTCTAAATTGGAGGTAGAGTGGACATCAACATCTCAGACCTCTCAGGATGGGGGGAAGAGCTATGGACTAGAGTGGACATACTGGTATTCTACTATAGACTTATTGTGATTCAAGCAAAGGAAGAAATTACAACATTAAGGTGGAGCCAGTGGCCACCGGAGGCTCTGGCATCAGGGAGAGGGAAAAGCAGATGTAATACAGGGGATTTTTCGGGACTTGGGAATTATCTTGCATGACGTTGCAATGACACATATAGGCCATTTTATATCATCATATAATATGCAGAACTTTGTGGAAGAGAGTATGGTCTACAAGGTGAACTATGGTCCATACTTAATGGCAAAGTCCCAAGATGTGTTTATCAATTGCAGTTAATGTGCCACATTAATGAAGGATGTTTATGTGGGAGGTTGTGGGAGTTGTGGGAGGTGGAGCGTATGGGAATCCCTATATTTTTTGTGTAACACTTATGTAATCTAAGTATCTTTTTAAAAAAAGAAGAACATAAAAAAAAAGGAAAGAGACAAGGAGAAAATCAGTTATAAAGGGGAGATGCCTGGGTTAATTTCAATCTAAAATATTTGATTTGCTATATGAGTATGTTTTCTCTTCCTCATACATATTTATTACTATATATTATTCAAAAAATATATGAGTTTCCTGGGTATTTCACTCATGTCCTACTTGACACTCAGGAAAAGAAAAGTAACTCTGCTTTTTCGGTGCTACTAAGACTGTGAGCTCAAATTTCTCCACTCCAGGTCCTTTAAAGACATCTACGTGAAAATAAAAATTTTCCAAAGCAGCAATGCCACTGCTTTTCTACACTCACATTAGAAAAAATAGACAGAGAAAAAAATCTCTCCTAAGTGCAAACCCGGAAGCTCACGACCTGTAGGCCACTAAACATTTGAATCTTTTAATCTTTTTAATTTTTCCCTTCCTAAGACTAGGAGCAGAGAAGAGGTGGGGAGGAAAAAGAGAAGGCTGAGCAGGATCCAGCCATTCTCTGAGGAGAATAACGGAGCCATTTCCAGGCTGGCAGCAGGCTGGGGGAGCAGCACACAGGCGGGAGCAGGGTGAAGGGGCCTGATTCCACCTGCCTCAGCCCCTTCCTGGCCCCTGCCTCCAAGCACAAGTGAGCCCAGCTAGCGCCTGATTCGTGGCTGACTTCTCCTCTCAGCACAGTAGGTTTGAGGCTCTGGCAACTGAGAATGAATGAGTCAGAGAGCCGAGCCCCACGTTTCCACCTGCACTGGGCCCCCAGCGCCCGGAAGGACCCAGCAGCGATGGCTGAGATAGCTGAATGGTGGATGCGCGCCTGCCTGGGCGCAGGCAGGTGGTTACTTCTGCATCCGGACAGGGGATTGGAAAAAGCAGGAGAGCTACCTCTCCGGCCCCCCACCCCAGCTCCTCACCTCTCACTATCTGCACAGCTGCCACCTGCCGCCTCACATTCCTGGGCCCGCTGCTGCCTCCTCACACATCCATAATCCATCAATCATTGGCAGCCTCTGCAGAGCAGCACCAGTTAGGGTGAACGGAAACCTGCCGCTGCCTCTGTCCCCATCTTCTGCCTAGAGGAGGGCGCCCTTCCCTGTTCAGCTGTACAGCCGTGAGGTGGTCAGGCCAAAGTCATACTTTTTAACTTCACAAAAATCTGCCAAAGTATCAAATAGACTCAACCAGAGCTTTGCCTCTTATAAGCATTTGAGTAGGAGATATTTTGTGCATCTCTTTTGCCAATTCATACCAAGAACTATCAATGCCTTCTTGATCTTTGGAAATAATCATTAGTGTATTTAAACCTAGTCAGATTAGAGAACCAATTCCAAAATTCCAAAATCTACTCAGATATCACATCCCTAATATGCTGTTTTGATAAGGGAAGTGCTGGGACCGTAACCACCCCCCCCTCGGCAAAAACCCACAGCTTTAGGAAAATAAACTCCCCTTGGTCCTTGGTCCCTTTCTCCCTTCCTTGCCACACCCCTTATCTCCACGGAATCCACCTCAGGAGATGAGCACTCCTGGCTGCCCCTTTGAATTAAAATTTACAACTCTAAACAGATAATGACTCTTTTCCTCCTTAATGACCTTCTGCTTTAAGAAAGATAAGCTAACCTTGCTTCTCTGCCTTGTAATCCTGCCTGCCCACTTGCTCAGGAATTTGCCCACTTAGTGTACCTATATAAACTTATGAAAATCAGAAAAAGAGACTCAGATTTTTTTGGAGACTTGGCTCTACTCTGGGCCCATGCATAATAAAACTTTGTTCATCCGTACTCCCAAGAGTGCCATTTGGGTTTCTTTCTGCTGGCTGCAACATTTGGTTCCCTGACCGGGAAAGACCCAAATGAGCAGGCCCATTGTGCCTCCGGCCAGGGGATGATGGGCTTGGCCAATGGGCAATCTCCAAGCGAACAAGGTGGGTGCTGCCTGTCCCCTTGATGGGAACTCCTTCTGAGGCAGTCCCTGTAGGCTGCATCACTACACCCCGGCCTGACTCAGTGGGGAGGTGGACTGAACAGTGCCAGAAGATTCTGGAAAGGTAAAGCCCCAGGTGCCAAGTCCTCAGTCAGGCCTTTCTCTGGATGGAAGAGGAGACTGATCACCTCCTGAAATCTCAAGTACTGAGATTCCAGAATGGGGCAATCCCTGTGGGAGGGACTGCATAACCTTTGAGTGACTGTGTGAGTGAATGAGGATGGCAGAGGCTTGCGTCTGCTGTACCAGTCTGTGACTCCAAATTGTTATGCTACAGAGCCTGCTTGGGCCCTAACCTGTTTTCTGTGGCTGCATCATACAGCATAATGGCCATCTCAAAATTTACCCGGGTGCCTTAGCTAAGATGAGCCTAAGTTGCCGCAAGAGATGTGGACAGGTGGGCATCTGAGTGGACTTGAAAGAGGGGACCCCTTCCCTTGTCTGTCTTGTGCCACCAACACAGGGTATGGGCTGATCACAGTCAAAACCTACTGTCTTAAACTGCATGCTCAAAAATTTCAAGAAGAGTTTTTCCAGAGATTATGGCATCCAGATGCATCCTGGCACCCTCCGAAACTTATGCGAAGTAGAGTGGCCCACTTTTAATGTTGACTGACCCTTGGAAGGGACCCTGAATACAGCCAGGGTCCATGCAGTGTGGCTGGTGGTCACAGGAATTCCTGGCCACCCCAATCAGTTTCCCTATATTGACTCTTGGTTGTAGAGAGCCCAGACTCTGCCCCCTTGGGTTTGATTGTGCGTTGGAAAAAAGGGACAGAGCAGGGTCTTGGTTGCACAGGGAACAGGGCTCCAGAAGCCAGTCATTCATCAAGGGTCCTCAGAGGAAGACCCAACACCACCCCAACCGCCATACGCTCTGGCCGCCCTAGACCCTCCTCCAAGCCTGGGAGTGCAGGCAGATCTCCTAGCAACACCACCTTCGATTCCTCTGGGAACACTGGCCCCCTCTGAGAAAAGCCCTGCAACCCCACTAGCAAGGAGACTTCAGTCAGCACAACCCACATTACAGATGCCACTCTGTGAAAAACAGGGTCTGGCCAAGATCAGCGAGAATGGGACCATCCAACCCGGGAAGCCTGTATTATACTGCCAGCCCTTCACAACTAGAGACCTCTTAAACTGGAAGCACCACACCCCATTCCTCCTCGGAAAAGCCCCAGGCTATTATTGATCTCATGGAATCCATTTTCCAAACCCATCGTCCTACTTGGGATGATTGCCACTAACTCCTCCTGTCTTTGTTTAATAGGGAATAGAGATGACAGATTCTGATGAAAGCCTGAAAGTGGCTGCAGGAGTAGGCCACTACTGGTGTCTTATACCCAGAAGATTGGGCACAAGAAGTGGCACCAGAAGTCCAACTGAACTGTGAATTCAACACAGATCAGGGATTGGCTTCACTCCAGCAATATTGGGAAGCGTACCTCCGAGGGGTCCAAGAGGGAGCAAAATGACCCACAAACATGACAAAGATGACGTAAGTTACTCAAAAGCCCAATGAATCTCTGGGAGATTTCTACGAACGGCTTTGCCAGGCTTTCAGAATCTATACTTCTTTTGATCCAGAAGCTCCAGAAAACCAGAGGATGGTGAATGCCGCCTTTGTTACACAGGCAGCAATGGACATTAAAAGAAAGCTTCAAAAAATTAGAAGGGTTCACAGGCATGAACATCTCTCAACTACTGGAAGTCGCCAAGAAAGTATTTGTCAATCTAGACGAAGCCACTGAATAAGAAGCCAAGAAGCAAATAAAACATCAAGCCTCCCTACTGGCAGCAGCCTTAGGAAATCCTGACCCCACGAAATGAGAAGGGCCATCTCGAAAAGGGGGGACAAGTGCCAGAAGGGTGCCTCTGGCCAGAGACCAATGTGTCTACTGCAAAGAAAGTGTACACTGGAAAAATGAGTGCCCCCAAATGAATCAGGCACATAGAGGGAAGATCCCTAAAGGGAAATACTGACCTGAGCCCCAAGACCATCTGATTGGGCTGGCAGGACTCAACCCTGAATAGGAGGGACTGGTCTCACTGGAACTTGGCCCCCACGAGCCCATGGTCAAACTACAAGTTGGAGGCCAGTCAATGACTTTCATGGTAGACACTGGTGTGGAACATTCTGTGGTCACAGGCCCCATTGCCCCCTTTAGTGGAAAACTGCTAATAACATAGAAGCAACTGGGGACCAGTCAAACCAACGGCCTTTTTGCCAGTCAAGAACTTGCCAGCTCAGTAGCCAGGAAGTGACTTATGAATTTCTGTATCTGCCTGAATGTCCAGTTCCCCTGCTTGGTAGGGACCTCTTAACCAAACTGGGAACCCAGATTACCTTCAAACCTGAAGGGCTAGCAAGCTTCAACCTTGGCACTGGCCTCACTATCCTCATCACCATGTCCCAGATCAAAGAATGGAGACTTCATGTGGAAGAAAGTGCTGGTCAGAATCCAGAAAAACTGCTGGAACTTTCCCCCCAGATTTGGGCAGAAAAAACCCACTGGGAATGGCATGGAACCATGCACCCATCATCATTGACCTGAAGCCTGGAGCGATCCAGGTCCAGCAGAGGCAGTATCCGATCCCCTGTGAAGCACAATTGGGCATAGTTGAACATACAGATCACCTGAAGAGAGAGGGGATTCTAATCAAATGCCAGTCACCTTAGAACACCCCATTATTGCCAGTAAAAAAGTCAGATGGGACTGGATATTGACCAGTGCAGGATTTATGAGCCATTAATAATGGCTCTCTCACCTTACATCAGGTTGTTCTCAACCTGTACACTGTTAGAACAGCTGCTGTCTGAAGCCACCTGGTTCAATTGCTTGAACCTGAAAGATGCCTTCTTCTGCCTGTGGCTGGCCCCCCCTGAGCCATCCTCTGTTTGACTTTGAATGGGAAGATCCCAAAACCTGGCAGAAAACTCAGCTAACCTGGACCCAGCTCCTGCAGGGCTTCAAAAACTCCCATACCCTTTTTGGGGAAAACTTGTCAGCAGATTTGGCTACCTACCTCCGGGAAGACTGCAGGTGTGCTCTTTTACAATATGTACATGACCTCCTACTTGCCAGTGAAATGGAAGAGGACTGCTGGAGAAGGACCGAGACTCTCCTACAACTTCTAACACAGACAGGGTCTGGGAGAAAGGCCCAGATCTTTAAATAGCAGGTCAAGTACCTGGGGTTCAGCATCACACAAGGGCACTGGATGCTCAAACCCAAATGAAAGAAAGTGAGCTGTACCATCCCTAATCCCACCACAAAAAGAAAGCTCCAAGAGTTCCTTGGGGCTGCAGTGTTCTGCCACATCTGGATTCCAGGGTTTGCAGCCATGGCCAAACCCCTTTACGAAGTTCTGGTGGGTCCAGTTAAAGAGCCTCTTGCCTGAGGAGGAGCTCAACAGGGGGCCCTTCAAAACATCAAAAGACAACTCATCCGAGCCCCGCCTTAGGGCTCCCAGATGTAACTCAAAATTTAAATCTGTTCGTGCATGAAAAGAACAAAGTAGCATTGGGGGTTCTCACACAAACACTCTGCCCCTGGTAAAGACCTATTTCTTACCTCTCCAAGCAGCTGGACTCCATGGCTACAGGGTGGCTGCCCTGCCTAAAAGACTTGGCAGCAACCATCACCCTTGTCAAAGAAGCCAACAAATTAACTCTTGTACAGGCAATTCATGTTATGGTGCCACACGCAGTCACTGCCCTAATGAACTCATGTGGGCATCGGTGGATATCAAATCCTCAGCTTGCACTTTACCAAGGTTTACTCTGTGAAAACCCCACAGTGACAATAAAAATGGTGTGCAATCTGAACCTTGCCACCTTTTTACCAGATGAGGAAGAGGTTCCTGAACATGACTGTGTCAAAGTGATTGAAGAAGTTTACACCAGTCACCCCGACATCCATGACAAACTGCCCCCTTCCCAAGATTAGACACTATTTATAAAGGGGAGCAGTCTTCTTTAAAACAGGAAAAAGCTTGCTGGGTATGCAGTCACCACTACCGAATGGGTGGTGGAAGCAGCGTCTCTACTGCAGGGATGGACTTCACAACGGGCAGAACTCTGGGCACTGGTCCGAGCCCTGCAGCTAGCCACCAGGCAAGCAGCAAACATTTACAGTGACACTCAGTATGCATTTGCTACTGTCATATCCATGGGGCAATTTATAAAGAAAGAGGTCTCCTAACCACAGGGGGAAAGGAAATCAAAAAGAAAGAAGAAATCCTCCAACTGTTAAAAGCAATCTGGAAACGAGACAAAGTCGCCATCATCCACTGCCAGAGACATCAGAAAGGAATGGATATCATCACTTTTAGGGAACAAGCTGGCTGACAAGGCAGCTTGGAAAGCAGCTGAAGGAACCCACAGAATAAGAGTCCTGGAATTAACACCACAACTGTCCCTCTTAGGACAAAAGACTGATCAACTCAGCTATACCTGGGAAGAACAGGAGTAGGATAAAAGAGAAGGGGGAAGCCAAACCTCTGAAGGAACTTGGCTGCTCCTGGATGACCAGATTTTTGTACCAAAAGAGCCACTCATGTCCTCATCCACTGATACCACCAACCCACCCACCTAGGGAAAACTGTGCTAGAAGTCTTGCTCAGGAGATAGTACTACATAGCCTGGCTAACTTCTCTCTGTGCCACCATCAGCAGCCAGTGCCAAGTTTGTGCCAAAAACAACCCCTTGCCAGGCCCCATACTCCAGCAGGTGTCCAGCACATGGGAATGGCCCCCTTTGAAGTTATCACAGTAGACTTCACAGAAGTGAAACCAAGTCAGGGGTACAAATATCTGTTGGTGATGATATGCACCTTTTCATGTTGGGTTGAAGTTTCCCCACTCGCACTGAAAAGGCAAGAGAAGTGACCAAGACTTTACTTAGAGAAATCATTCCATGACATGGGTTGCCACTGTCAATTGGAAGTGACAATGGCCTGGCCTTCATGGCTGCCATAGTCAAAGAGCTAGCAAAAATATTAGGAATCAAGTGGAAACTCCATATCGCTTGCAGGCCCCAGAGCTCAGAGAAAGTTGAACGCATGAATCGAACTCTCAAAGCCACTCTAGCCAAATTCTGCCAGGAAACTGGTCTTCCCTGGGTAGACTTACTACCCTTGACCCTTCTCCAAGTTAGGTCCACCCCAGGACCCACAAGCTATTCACCCTTGAAATTCTATTTGGGTGACTACCCCCAATTATCCAGGCCTTCAGAGGTTATCCCAAACTTCTGGGGGAGGCTAGCCAAGATTCCATTCTTCAGCAGCTGGGGAAAATTCTAGCTGAAATACATAAAACTGTCTTGTCCCAGAATCTCATCCCCCTGGGACACCTGGTGCACGCCCACTGGCCAGGGGACCTAGTCTGGGTCAAAGACTGGAAAAAAAGAACTTTTTCAGTCTTCCTGGACAGGTCCACATACTGTGATCCTTGTAACTCCTACTGATCTTAAAGTTGCAGGCATGGTCCCTTGAATCCATCATTCCACGGTCAAGAAGGCTCATCTTGATAAAGAGCAGGACAGCTTGACAGCTCAACCTGTACCCAGCCACCCCTTGAGAGTGCGAGTCACCTGGGATCCTTGAGCACCGACCTCGTCAAATGCCTACTGAATGGATCCATGCTCCTGGTGGATCCTGTGCTTATATGGCCTGCTCACCTTGGTATTTGGAGTTGGACTCACTGCTGTGGCCCCTGCACACTACACTGTTGTGAATAGAGCCCTAATTGCAGTTGCTTACTGGTGTATAATAGCATGCTTCTGTGCCTTAACTTGCTTGTCCTTTACTTCCTTGCCCCCTCCCTAGGAGCCAATACCCACCCCCAACATCTATGGCAGCTGCAAATTAGTCAAAGTTGTGGCAGACAATCCATGCTGAATGCTTCAGCCCCATTCTTAGCAGGTGCAACTTCAGCCTCTGTAATATTTGATGCTTACAGGGCAATCCAAGATCACACTCCTTACACCTTGCTCACTGCCCCACACACCCATGCCCCCATACCTGCTCCCAGGAGAGGGTGTAGGGGTCACAGCTATGGGAGTTATAAAAAATACCTCTGCTGAGACCCCCAAAAGGGTGGAGGATTCTGCTGCTCTTGGAGCTTACTGGTAGGTGCCACCTCTCCCTGGAAGGTGGTCCCACTGACTTTTCCATATCTCCTACAGAAAATCTCCCACCCAGCAGTGTGTGGCATAGAAACCTGTGACCCCATAAAATTCACCTTATTAAATATAACCACCAGATAAGAAAATATCTTTTTAAAGGCCCAAACATGACTAAAACTAGGAATCATAATATACAACCCATCGGGGCTGGACCCAGGGGCCTCATACTGGTCCAACTGATCCTGGTAACCCATCCTCAAGAGAAAATCCTGAAGAAAAATATCAGTAACGCTGCTCAGACACTTAAAGCCAAAGTTATAACAAGCCCCCACAACGTTCTTTTGAACCAGGTTCAAAATTTCCACCAACTTCTAAATGAATCACGACCCAACATAGCTGCCACCTGCTGGCTATGAACTTCCTTCAGTCTAACTATCTTCCCTGTACCTGTCCCATGGAACCTAACACCCTTAACCCATGACAGCTCTGTGGCAGGAACCAGGCCCCTTCCAGGCAGCATAATCAAACCCCCAGGAAAACTGGCTAACTGTGAAAACATAACTATCAGGTCTCCTTCAACCATCCATCCTCTTAGAAGGGCCAACTGTGACACCACCCACCTACTCAAGGAGCCTGATCAATGTGCCGCAAACTCCACCATCTGGGTCTGTGGCACCAAAGCATACCAGTGCCTACCCCAGAATGGCAAGGGCATCTAATACCTGGCTTGGCCAGTACCATCATTTTTGGTGATGGAGATGAATTGCCTGGATCGCTGTTCTGAGCCAAACGAGCAATACAGGCAATTCCAATACTCTTAGGACTAGGAATAGTCAGGAGTGCAGCATTAATGGGGGCTTCACTCACAGTTGGTCAGGAGGGCTTACAAACACTAGCACATGAAATATCAAATGACCTTGAAGAAATATCGGGGGCTCTCAACATGTTGCAAGACCAGATAGACTCTTTGGTGGAAGTGGTTTTACAAAACAGGCAAGGATTAGACTTGCCCACTGCAAGTTCAGGAGGGATCTGTCAGGCCCTGGGGAACAAACTCCTCAGGAATAGTTAGGGAGAAATTAGCCCTACTGAAAGAATGAGCCAAAGACCATTTAAACCATGTATAAAGGCATCTGCCAATGGGAACTACTTCCAGTATCTCCTCTCCTGGATTTTGCTATATATGCCAGAATAGCCTCAGTCTTTTTCCTCTTAACTTTTGGGCTATGTATTCTATGGTACCTAACAGAATATATCACTTCCCGCTTAAGTGCCTTAAAACACCAAGTAATGCCTCATGTTAAATATCAGACCTTGGGGACTATAGAAAAAACCCCATGTTAGCAAATAATGCCCCATAAAGAATTATAAGGGCATCAAAAGCGGGGAATGATAAGGGAAGTGCTGGGACCCTAAACCCACTCAGCAGAAGACCACAGCTTTAGGAAAATAAACTCCCCTTGGTCCCTGGTCCCTTTCTCCCCTCCTTCCCCCACCCCTTTTCTCCATGGAATCCACCTCAGAAAGATAAGCACTCCTGGCTGCCTCTGGTTTGAAATTTGCAACTCTAAACAGATAATGATGGAAGCAGGTGTGGCTCAGTGGATAGAGCCCCCGTTTACCATATGGGAGGCCCGGGTTCCTGTCCCGAGGCCTCCTTGTGAGGGCACCCCGGCCTGAGCGGTGTGGTGGGCTGATGCAGCAACCTCACGGCAGGAAGCGGGTGTGGCACAATGGATGGAGCACCCGTTTACCATATGAGAGGCCCCGGGTTCGCTTCCCAGCGCCTCCTTGTGAGGGCAGGCTGGCTCGCGCAGCACCGTGGGCTGATGCAGCAAGACCTCACAGCAGGGGGGAGATAAGCAGACACAGAGAGGACAGGCAGCGAATGGACACAGTAGCATGGGCAGCAAGGGGGGGATAAATAAAAATAAAATAAATAAATCTTTAAAAAAAATAAATAAATAAACAGATAATGACTCTTTTCCTCCTTAATAGCCTTCTGCTTTTAGAAAGATAAGTTAACCTTGCTTCTCTGCCTTTGTAATCTTGCCTGCCCACTTGTTCAGGAATTTGCCCACTTAGTGTACCTATATAAACTTATGAAAATCAGAAAACAGGGCTCAGATTTTTTTGGAGACTTGACTCTCATCTGGGCCCGTGCATACTAAAACTTTGTTCATCCATACTCCCAAGAGTGCCATTTGGGTTTCTTTTTGATGGCTGCAACAGTTTCTCAGATACTATTCTTGGTATCAAAATCAGTGGTAGTCAGGGATTTCCAGAGAAACAGAACTGACAGTACATATATGTGTGTGTGTGTGTGTATACATTCTGTATATACACACATACATACATATATATTTATAGAATGATTTATTATAGGAATTGGCTCATGTGTCCTTGGGAATTTGCAAGTATAAGTTCCATATGGTATGCCACAAGGTGGAAGCTCTGATAAAAGTGAGGTTGAATTCCCAAAGAAAAGACAGCTGGCTGAAGTAGAGACAGAAATTGGCCTTTTTGGCAAGTGAAATATTTCATTCTCCCTTTAAGACTGCCAACTGATTGAAAGAAGAAATTTCTCTGATTACTATGACACTCTTGTTTGTTTATTGTAGATACAACCAGCCATAGATGTAATCACCTGAATATAAATGCATATCCATCTTTGAAGTACCCTCACAGTCACAATCAGGTCAGAGCTTGCTTGACCATACAATTGGGCAGTATATCATAGCCAAGGTGATAACTAAACTTAACCATCACACTCATAAAAGAATTAGATAATCTGAATAGGCTTATATCTATTAAAGAAAAAAATCAACAATTAATACCGTCCCAAAATAGAATGCACCATGCCCACATGATTTCCTGTTGAATTCTGCCAAATAATTAAAGAAGCAATAATACCAATACTTCTAATCCTCTCCAGAAAAAGGAAACAGGTTGAAAACTTCTTAACTCATTCTATGATATGAGAACTACACCATTGTGAAATACAGATATTACCAAGCATGAAAATTACAGATATCTCCCATGAGCATAGATGCAAAACCTCAAAAAAATATTTACAAGTATAATCCAAAAATATGTAAATATATTTATACATCACAACTAGTGGTATTTATTCCTGATAATGAAGTGACTCAATATTAAAAAATGAACTAGTGCAATCTAATACATCAATAAGCTAAAGAAGAACAATCATATGATCATCTATCAAAGCAGAGACAGCATTTGACACAACTGAACACTAGGATTGAACACAAACATCACACTAGGAATAGAGGGGAAATTCCTCAACTTCATAACCAACATCTACAGATAACCGAGAAATAACATCATGCTTTTTGGGGAGAAAGTAGATGTTTTCACCCTGAGGCCAGGAACAAGAAAATGGTGACCCCTCTCACCACACTTATTCAATATTGTATGGAAATCCTACCAAAATAATAAGAAAAGAAAATGAAACAAACCGTATACAGATTAGGAAGGGAAAAATAAATCTGACTTTCTTCACAGGTGATACAATAGTCAATGTAGAAAACCCCAAATAATTAACACAAACTCCAGAAACTAATGAGATTAAGCAATGTTACAGGATACAAAGTTAATAATCAAAAGTGAGTTGATTTCTTGTACACAAGCAATGAACAATTGGAATATGAAATTACAACCTTAACACCATTTACATAAGCACCTAAAAATATATACAGGCATTAAAAATATGTACAAGGTATAATGTGAAAGAAACTACAAATCTTTGAGGAAAGAAATCAGGGAAAATCTAAATAAATGGAGATATATTCCACTCATGATTTGGAAAAATTAATATAATTAATATGTCACTTCTTTCCCACTTGATCTGTAGATTCAAAGGCATTGCAATAAAAATTCCCACAAGTCAATTTGTGAATGTTGAAAACTGATTCTAAAAAGTATATGGAATTATAAAATACCCATAATTTCTAACACAATAATGAAGAAGAATGTCAGAGGACTGATATTACCTGGCTTCAAGACTTACTATAAATCTAGTTATTATGACATAGTGATATTATAGTAAAGAAAATATATCAACCATATAGAATAGAAAGCCCAAAAACATGCCCACACAAAAGTAGTTTACTGATCTTTAACAATGAGCAAAGACAATTCATTGGTGAAAAGACAGTATGTCCAAGAAGCACAGCAAAACCCAATCAGAATAAACCTGAATAGAACTACAGTGAGACACATACTACTCAGAGTGTTAAACACAAACGCTTAAGAGAAAATTGTGGGAACAACAAAAGAGTAGCAAGCCTTCACATACAAGAGATGCCCCATAAGACAGTGTGAATTTCTCATCAGAAACCATAGAGGCAAGTCAAGGGAAGGAAACAAGATTATGATATGATTAGGATACAGAAAGAATAAAACTGCCAGCTGAGTATTCTCTATCCAGAAAAACTGTCCAATATTTGAAGATGAGTTTAAAATATTCACAAATAAATATAACCATAAACAGAGCTATCTCCAAAAAAAGGGCTTAAATGATCCAGCCAGCACCACAAAGGAGAAAATCTTTTCTGACTGAGAAGGAAATTCATTTCAAGTGCACAAGCAAGGAACTGGGGAAATATTCCACAAATCAGTTCAAAGCAAGAATGGGAGCTAGGGTTTTTATAGGCAAAGGAGAGGGGTATGGGAGGAGAAAAATATGATGTCAGGAGTCTTGTGAGGAGGTTATGTGCAATTTGTCAATTCTTCATTTTCTCAAGCACATCAGATATGTCCTTGGTTTCAGCAGCTAATTAACCACAGTTTAGCAAGTTCTTCATGGCTCCTTTTTCAGCTGATTGCTCAAGGATATCAAGCATTTTTGTTTCTGAGGAAAGTCACAAATGTACTGAATCATTCTTCTGACACTATTTTGTCTGGTTTTGCTTTTAGACATTATCTTATTTATGTAAGCAAAACTGAAAATGTCTGGATAGTAACCTTCAGGAAAGTAGTACAAGGAGTAAATTTCTAAAGTTAGATTAATAGAAAGCCAGCTCAAATAGTGTACTAGAATTTTCAGACCTCCTTAAGTGAGAAAATTTTTAGTAAATACATTTTCCAGCTACCATAAGCAGAAATTATGAGATTTCATTAAAAATTATCTAGCAAATTGGAGTTTCAATCTGCATTTCCCCAATCCCCAAAGATGCTGAACATCACCTCATGTGTTTCTTTGCCATTTGAATTTCTTCTTTGGATAGTTCTCTTTTCAAGACTTTTGCCCATTTTTAAATGTGATACTTTGTTTTTTATTGTTGAGTTGTATGATCTCTTCATATATCATGGATATTAAATGCTTATCAGATATATGATTGCCAAATATTTTTTCCCACTGAGTCAGCTGCTTTTTCACCATTTTGACAAAGTCCTTTGAGGTGCAAAAGCATTGAATTTTGAGGAGGTTCCATTTCATTGTTTTCCTTTGTTGCTTGTGCTTTGGGAGTAAGGTTTAAGAAACTACATCTTACCACAAGATGTTGTAGATGTTTTCCAACATTTTCTTCTAGGAGTTTTCTGGTTGTTGTTTTTATATTTAAGTTCTTGATTCACTTTGAGTTAATTTTTTGTATAAGGTGTGAGACAGGGGTTTTCTTTCTTCCTTTTGTATATGGCTATCCAGTTCTCCCAGCAGCATTTGTTGAATAGATTGCTCTGGTACAGCTAGGACCAGCCTTGTCAAAAATTGACTGTAGATGTTAGGGTCAATTTCTGCATTCTCAATTCAGTTCCTTTGGTCAATCTGTCTTTCCTTATGCCAATATCATGCTGGTTTTGCACTGTAAGTAATATGCCTTAAAGTCAGGAAGTGAGAAAGTGAAAAAAAGTATGTGGCATGGCAGGAGACAGTTAATGCAGCCTTACAGGCAGAAAGAAAAAGTCAGGATTGAGAGACTTGGAGGAGAGTGTAGAAGGGAAGACTATCAGAAAGGATAGCCAAAAGAGTAAAAAGATGGACAAAATAAGATACAACATATAAAAGCCAACAAATAAAATGATAGAAGTAAATAATACATTAACATTAATGTCATTGAATGTGAATGGATTAAACACCACAATCAAAAGATATAGACTGACAAAATGGATTAAAAAAAAACATGAACCATCCTCAATGTGTCTGAAAAAGACTCACATTAGATCCATGGACACAAATTGGCTGAAGGCGAGAGAGTAAAATGATATTCATACAAGCTGAAACCAAAAAAGTGCTGGAGTAGCTATACTAATATTGGAAAAACAGATTCTAAATGCAGAAAATGAATAAGAGTATCAGAAGGTGATTATATATAATAAAAGGGACAATCCACCAGAAGTAACAGAAGTAACAGTCATAAGTAATTACGCACATAACCAGGGTGACCCAAATTACATGAGGCAAACTCCAGCAAAACTGGAGGGAAACAGGGTGAGTGGAAACAAACCTGATTTCTTCACCTCTAATATTTGATGCATACCGACTCTTCTGAGGAAATTCAAGATTATTGCTGTGACAGATGACAAAGGCCCTTAGAGATGCAGACCTAGCAAATCAAACTGTTCCCTAGTAGTGAACACACTACCTGGAATGAATTACCTGTGTTTTATTCTGACAGTTATCTTCATATGATAAATGTAGTAAAGATTATAAATTATTTGGCACTACCCAAGAATTAAATGCTGAAAAAATTGGATAGATAACACAAACATGAAAATAAAAACATGTTAACAGAAATAATAAAAGTCAAAATGAAATGTTGAAGGGAGTAATAGAAATCTCTACAATAACAGAGACCAACATATCAATCACATCATTATTTAGAACAACTAGACAGAAGATCAACAGGGAAAAAGAGAATGTGAACAATATGACAAATGAGTTAGACCAAAAAGACATATAGAGAATGTTGCATCCCAAATCAGCAGATTGTACATTCTTCTCAAGTGCTCATGGAACTTTTCCAGGATTGGCCACATGGTACATCACAAGGCAGGTCTCAATAAATGTAAAATGATTGAAATTATATAAAGCAACTTCTCAGATCATAATGGAATGATGGTGAAACACATAATAGATGAGAAAGGATGAAATTCACAAGTGTGTGAAGGCTAAACAACACAATCCTAAAGAATCTGTGAGTCAAAGAAGAATTTGTAAGAGAAACTTGTAAATATATTGAGGTGAATGAAAATGAGAACACAACCTACCATAACTTATGGGACACAATAAAGGCAGTGCTGAGAGGTAAATTTATAGACTTAAATGCCTGTATTGAAAAAGAAGAAGGAGCTAAATTTAAAGACCTAACAACCCATGGAGAAACTAGAAATAGAACAGCAAATGAATCTCAAAGCAAGCAGAAGGAAAGAAGCTATACAGAGAAAATAGATGAAATGGATCAAGCAAAGGAATACATCAAAGTCCATATGAGACACAGGTTTTGAGTCAACTAGTCAACAAGAATCAAACAAACTTTAAAAAACAAATTAATGAGTTGAAAGAAAATATGGCTAAGGAGGTAAAGGACATCAAGAAGACACTACGTGAGCACAAAGAAGAATTTGAAAACCCAAATAGAAAAATAACAGAGCTCATGGAAATGAAAGACATCACTGGTCAGATAAAAAACATATTGGATGCATAAAAGAGCAGACATGAAATGATAGAAGAAAGAATAATTGATACAGAAGACAGACTAGCTGAAATTGAATAGAGAGAAGAACAGAGAGACAAAATAACAGAAAAAATTGAGCTGAATGATAACATGAAGTTCAACAGCATACATGTTATGGGATTAGTGGAAGAAGAGAAGGGAAAGGGGGCAGAAAGATGATTTCAGGGAATAATGGCTGAAAATTTCCCAATGCTCATGAAAAAAATGAATTTCCATGTCCAAGAAATGCAGTATACCCCAATCAGAATAAATCCTAACAGACCTACTCCATGACAAATACTGCTCAGAATGTCAAATGTTAAAGAGAAAGAGAAAATTCTGTGAGCATCAGAGGGAATTAACCATCACATACAAGGGATGCCCAGTAAAATTTAGTATGGATTTCTCATCAGAAATCAAGAAAAATTCTCATCAGAAATCAAGAAAACAAGAAGACAGTGGTATGATATAATTTGGATACAAAAAGAGAAAAATTGCCAGCAAAGAATTCTTTACCCACAAAATTATCCTTCAAATACAAAGGTGAGTTTAAAATATTCACAAACCAAAAAATTAAGAGACTTGTAAGAAGTAGAAAAAGGAGCTATACATTCTGAAAGAAAAAAGAGAGGGAGGCTTGGAGGAGAGGGTTGAAGACAAGAATATCAGAAAGGATTAAAAAATGTGTAAAAAGACAGACAATAATAAGACATGGCATACAAAAACAAAAGAATACAATGGTGGAAGTAAATAATGAATTTACAGTAATGTCATTGAAAGTGAAGGGATTAAACTCCACAATCAAAAGATATAGACTGACAAAATGGATAAAAAAAACATGAGCTATCTATATTCTGCCTACAATAGACTCATTTTTGATCCAGGTATACCAACTGACTGTGAGCGAAAGATTGGAAAATGATACTCCACATCAATAGACAACAAAAAAGGAGCATGGGTAGATATACTAATATAGGACAAAACAGACTTTAATTCTAAAATGTTATTAGATACAGAAGGCCATTTTATATTCATAAAAGGGAAAATCCAGCAGAAAGAAATAACAGTCATAAATATCTATGCACCTACTAGGGTGCCCCAAAATACATGAGGCAAACTCTGGTAAAACAGAAGAGGGAAATAAACATCTCTACAACAATAGTCAGAGACTTCGACACACCCTTCACATCATTAGATAGAACAACCAGACAGAAGATCAACAAGGAAACAGAGAACTTAAAAAATATAAATGCCTTTAAATAGAATCCAACAGCATACCCAAAGACTTATACACCATGACCGAGTGGAATTTATTCCTGGTATGAAAGGGTGGTTCAACATAAAATCAGTTAATGTAATGAACATTAACAAATTGAAAGAAAAAATCACGTGATCATTTTGATCAATGCAGAAAAGGCATTCAACAAAATGCAGTGTGCTTTCTTCATAAAATCACCTAGAAAGATAGAAATACTGGGAAAATCCCTTAACATGATAAAGGGCATATATGAAAAACCCACAGCCAACTTCATACTAAATGGGGAAAGGTTTAAACCTTTCCCTCTTAGATTGGGAACTAGACAAAGTAATCCACTATAATTGTTATTCAATATTGGGTTAGAAGTTTTAGCTCCAGCAATTAGGAAAAAATTAAAAGACAAATCAAGTACAAAAAGAGGAAATAGAAATCATTATTCACAAATGACCTGACCCTATATTTTAAAAATTATAAAATGTCTATGACAAAGCTACCTGATTTAATAAATTAGGTCAGCAAAGTGACAGGTTTCATGATAATCTCACAAAAACAGTAATGTTTCTGTACTAGTATCGAAAAAAATTGAGTAGGAAATCAGGGAAGAATTTCCATTTACAATAGTAATAAAAAGAATCAGATACCTAGGACCCAATATAACCAAAGAAGTACAGGACCTATATTCAGAAAACTACGAAACAATGCTAAAAGTAATCAAAGAAGACATAAGCAAACTTAAAGACATTCTGTATTCATGGCTTGGGAGACTAAAAATCATGAAGATGTCAATTCTACCCAAATTGATTTCTAGATTCAACGCAATACCAATCAAAATTCCAACAGCCTACTTTACAGAAATAGAAAAGGCAATAACCAAATTTATTTGGAAGGGAACATGCTCCCCAAAAGCCAAAAGCATTCTAAAAATGAGTCATTGTGGGAGGACTTTCACTGTCTGACCTTGAAATATATTACAATTCTACAGTGGTCAAAACAGCATGATATTGGCATAAAGATAAACAGATCAATCAGTGGTGTAGTATTAAGAGACCAGAATTAAATCCTCACCTCTATAGCCAACTGGTTTTCAACAAACTTACCAAATCCATGTTACTGGGACAAAACAGTCATTTCAACTAATGGTGCTGGGAGAACTGGATATCCATAACCTAAAGAATGAAAGAGGACCCCTATCTCACTCCCTATACAAGAATCAACTGAAAATGGATCAGACCTAAATATAAAACCCAGGACCATAATAGTACTAGAAGGATATATAGGGAAACATTTTAAAGATCTTGTGATAGGTGGTGGATTCTTGGAGCTTACACCCAAAGCACTAGCAATAGAAAAAAAAAAGATAAATGAGACCTCCTCAAAATTAAGCACTTTTGTACCTCAAAGGACTTTGTCAAAGATTTAAAAGGCAGCTGGCTCAATGGGAGAAAATATTTGGAAATTACATATCCAATAAGGGTTTACTATCCATAATATAAAAAGCTCAACAGAAAAAGACAATTGACCTGATTAAAAAATGGGCAATTTCAATAGACATTTCTCCAAAGAAGAACTAGAAATGAAAAAACAGATGAAATAAAATGTTAAACATCACTAAGGAAATCAAATCTACAATGTGATATCATTTCACACCCAGGACACCATCTGGCCCCTCTTCCTCCACTCCAGGCTGGAGCTGGGATACTGAGACTCAGAGTTGTTCAGATGTCAGGTATCAGGCTATCCTTGCACTGTGGGTACCTGGGTGACCCCATCCAAAGCCAGGTACAAGCATGAAAGACCAGGGGGGTTGTGGGCACAAGCACAGAGCATCATACTAGACCTCTATTTCATTTCTGAGTAATCTTTCTCTTGCTTTTATATTCTATATTATAAATTTGGTTACTTCATGATTTCTTTCCTCTCAAAAGAATTCCATCACATAAACTGGCAAAATAAATCTTTGCAGAAGAAAAAAATTGTGACTTGCCTCATAGCTGCAGGGAAGCAGATTCTATTCTACCTGATAAAACTGTCCTCATTGATGTTTTCCTAGCAATGGAGTCCTGTGAGTCACCTGTACGTGGTCATTAGATCCTGTGAAGAAAACCTTCAGCCTCCAACCCACTCTCATTCTCAGTGGTCATCTATCCTGCTAACTCTAAGGCCTGATAATAATATTCAAAGTAATATTGTTTGTGAAAGTTAAATACTTACTTTTACTTGTGCATACACAGAGGTAAAACAAAACTATGACTATGCTAAATATGTTATTTATTTAAATTGAATTTTAATGTCTTTCTCATTACAATGTATAAGTGGTAATTTCTGGATAGCTGCAAAGATTTGTCCCCATGGACATGTGATAGGGAGGGGACCCTTGCATTCACTCAGCATGACTCTGATCCTCAACAGCAATGGAGGACTGGCCCTGCTGGTCAGGCCGTCAGTGGGCACAGAACCTGACAAGGAGCTTGACCTCCCCTAGGGAGACTCCATTCAATGTTCAGGTTGATTGGATACAAGTTTTGATTGTGAAGCCCAGGCGACATGGTGACCCAGGGGCCATTATTCAGAATTGGACAGGTAGAATGGGCCTCATTATTCTCAGGTCTCTTCATAGATATCTGTGTGCACTCAATAAGCAGATGGGAGTGGACATTTGTAAAGCCTTGTAGATTCATCCATGCCTTTGCTGACTTCTTCCACCTGGACCAATGGGGAGGGTTCTGTCAGAATGGAACACTAAATATAAACCACTGACACTGAAGGCAGGCAGAAGGGGCCACACAGTGTACAGCAAGAGGCCTGAGACCTAGAGCTGTGGAAGGCAGTTTTCCTGAGGAAGAGCAGCCCCAGGACACATTAGGCCACCTCACTCTCTCCCTACCCCTGGACCAACAGTCACTGCTGGAACACCTGCTTTCTGCCAGAAATGAATGTAAACCTTCCCATGGAGAATCAAGTCCAGTGGTGCCCTGCTGTCCCTCCCAGCAGAGTCTGAGCAGGGATACCCTGGGCCAGTGTGTGACAACCTTGGCCAGGAGGACTTTCTGGTTTCTGACACTCTGGTCAGAGTGTCTCAGTGTAAAGGGAGGATTCCATCAGAGACTGAGTGAGATGGACTATTCCCCTAAATGTGAGCCTCTGCTGGGTGACTCTCACTGCACTCAAGGCCTGTGGAAGCCCAAAGATGCAGTAAAAACTCATCCTCTGCCATATCAGATTGCACTAGAGGTATTACATATTTCTACATGGTGACTCTGCTCTCAGGAGACTCCCAGCTGTGTAGGTGAAACTTCTCAGATACCAATGCCTTCCTCTGGGTACTGGACTAGCTTTTGGGCTGGTCACTTCTATCTTTGAGGGGAAAGCACAGTCATACCTGTGATTCCTTTAACAAACCCCATCTGTGGATGGCTATGCCATGTCACCAAGGGCCTGTAGTGTTGGGAGCCAGGGTTTGTGCTCTGCCCCTCAGGTGTCCTAAAAACGCTGCCTTGGTTGTCTGGGTGATACCTATAGCCCTGGGGAAATGGGGATAACTGAGAAACAACTACAACTGAAAACTCAAAATCACCCCACAATTGATCTGAAACTCCCCTTCTAGATGAAGTCAAGGGATGATGTTCAAGATTGTTAACAAGGTGGAGGCTGGTTGCTGGGGCAGGGCCCTGGAAGCTCATGGCAGGACCAGGGGTTAACTCTTTAGGTCCTGGTTATAGGAAGCCCAGAGGGGACCCTCAAGTGAGCTCAGGGTAGGGACCCTACCACCTGGATTGGAAGGTCTGCTGTGTTTAATCGGTAATGCTGTGCCTTGTGTGACTGTGGGTCATCAGTCTTAGTGATCACCTCCTTCCCCCACATCTGATATTTCACATATTTCAAACTCTCCCAATCAGACAGGATCCTACTCTCTGGGCATGACCACAGTACAAACTTAGGACAAAGACCACACCATCCCAAGGGCTATGAGTTCTAAGGGCTTGGGGCCTGGTGTCTCTTCTAGGATATGTCAGTAACAACAGAACTGTGTGTGTACACTGATGAACTCCCCAGACAGTGGACCTGTGAACAAAATGGCCAAAGCATCATCTTGTCCAACGAGGAAGAGTGTGAGTTTTCCTTCCATGGTAAGGAATAAGGACACTCATGCAGACACCAGAGCTCACTGTGAATCATCAGGGCCCTGTCAGAGGGGAGTGGCCTCCAAGGACCTGAAAGAGAGGCTGGCAGCCTTCTGGGAAATTTCTTGGTTAAAACAAATTGTGAAGGGAATTTCAGGGATGCTGAAATCCCAGTTCACACGGAGGAGTAAAGCTTATGAAATGAGGTCAGTTGTGGCTTTGGATGCTTCATCCCAAATGTTCCCGCCCTGGAATAAATGTAGAAGGAAAAGGAATTCCAAGGTCAGAGACCAGGATCCCAGAAGGATTCAAATCAAAGAGAAAGGATGGGCCATGAGACCTCTCAAGGAGGTTTGATGATGCCCAGTCCTGCCTAACCTTTGGCCATTTGCTAACAATCATCCTCTGGCCTTTTTCTTTGCACATTGTAAATTTTGATATTTTTACATTTCCCCTTCCCCCATTTATTGCTGATGCAATTCCACAGTTCATCTTGAAAGCTATGCATTCTTAACTGGTGGATATCCAGTTCTCCAAGCACCATTTGTTGAAGTGACTGTTTTGTACCAGAAATGTGGACTTGGTAGGTTTGTCAATATCCAGTTGGCCATTAAGGTTAGGGTCTATTTCTGGACTCTTAAGTCTATTCCACTGATCATTGTGTCTATCTTTATGCCAATACCATGCTGTTTTGATCACTGTACCATTGCAATACTTTTCAAAGTCAGGCAGTCAGTCAACACACATCATTCTTCTTTTTTAGGATACTTTTTAAAAAAACCTATTCTGTTACTGTTTTCCTTCCAAATAAATTTAGTAATTGCCTTTTCTATTTCTGTAAAGTAGACTGTTGGAATTTTGATGGATATTTCATTGAATCTATAAATCAGTTTGGGTAGGATTGACAGCTTCATGATATTTAGTCTTCCAACACATGAATATGGAATATTTTTCCATTTGTTTAGATCTTCTTCGATTTTTCTTAGTATTGGTTTGTAGTTTTCTGAATATAGGTCCCGGAGATCTTTGGATAAATTAATTCCTAGGTATTTGATACTTTTTGTTGCTCTTATCAATGGAATTTCTCCTGAATTCCTCCTCAGATTGCTCAATACTGTTGTTCAGAATCATTAATTATTTTTGTGTATTGATCTTGTATGCTTCCACTTTGCCAAACTCATTTATTAACTCAGGTAGCTTTGTCATAGACATTATAGAATTTTCTAAATATAAGACCATATCATCCATGAATAAAGTTTTCCTTCCTCTTTTCCTATTGGATATCTTTTATTCTTTTTTACTTGTCTAATTACTCTTGCTCAAACTTCCAATACAATGTGGAATAACAGTGATGACAGTGGGCATCCTTTTCTTGTTCCTGATCATAGAGGAAAAGCTTTCAAATTTCCCCCTTGAGAATAATGTTGGCTGTGGTTTTTCATGTATGCCCTTTATCATGTTGAGTAACTTTCTTACTATTTCTATCTTTTGAAGTGTTTTTATCAAAAAAAGATGGTGGCTTTTGTCTAATCATTTTCTGCATCAATAGTGATGGTCATGTAATATCTTTCCTTCAATTTGTTAGTGTGGTATATTACATTAATTGATTTTCTTGTGTTGAACCATGCTTGCATATCAGGAATAATCCTACTTAATTGTGGTATATAAGTCTCTTAATATGCTGTTGGATTCTATTTTCAAGTATTTCATTGAGAATTTTTGCATCTTTGTTCATTAGAGAGATTGGTCTGTAATTTTTCTTTCTTGTATTATCTTTATCTGGCTTTGGTATTAGGATGATGTTGACTTCATAAAATGTGTTGAGTAATTTTCCCTCTTCTTCAATTTTTTGGAAGAGTTAAGTGGGATTGGTATTAATTCTTCTCAAAAAGTTTGATAGAATTCAACTGTGAAAACATCAGGTTATGGACTTTTCTTTGTTGGTAGTTTTTTGTTGACTGATTAAATATCTTTAAAGGTGATTTGTTTGTTGCATTCTTGTATTTCTCTTGAAATCAATGTAGGTTGTTTGTGTGTTTCTAGGAATTTGTCCATTTCATCTATATTGTCTAATTTGTTGGCATACAGTTTCTCATAATACCCTCTTGTGATACATTTTATTCCTGTGGGGTCAGTCATAACATTCCCCCCTTTCATTTAAGATTTTATTTATTTACATGTTCTCTCTTTTTTTTCTTTGTTAGTCTAGCTAGTTGTTTGTAAATTTAATTGCTCTCAAACAGCCAGCTTTTTGTTTTGTTGATTTTCTTTATTTTATGTTCTCAATTTCATTTATTTCTGCTGTAATCTTTGTTTCTTTCTGCTTGCTTTGGGGTTGGTTTGCTATTCTTTTTCTAGTTCCTCCAGGTGTTCAATTATGTATTTGATTTCAGTTCTTTCTTCTTTTTTAATGTAGGAATTCAAGGACTATAAATTTCCCTCACAACACTGCCTTTACTGGAATCTATAAGTTTTGGTATGTTGTGTTCTCATTTTCATTCATTTCAAGATATTTACTAATTTCTCTTACAATTTCTTCTTTGATCCACTGATTGTTTAGCCTCCACACATTTGCAAATTTCCCCATTTCCAATGTAAAATTGAGTTCCAGCTTCATACCATTATTCTCTGAGAAGGTGCTTTGTACAATTTCAATCTTTTTATATTTATTGAGACCTACTTTATTACCCAACATGCAATTTATCCTGGAATAAGATCCATGGTCACTTGAGAAGAATGTATAACTCACTGATCTGAGATGCATCATTCTGTATATATCTGTTAGGTCTAGCTTACTTCTCATATTGTTCAAATTCTCTGTTTCCTTGTTCATCTTCTGTCTTGTTGTTCTATCTAATACATGAGTGGTTAATGAAGACTTCAACTATTATTATATGATGTTTCTTTCTCCCTTCAGTTTTGCCAGAATTTGCTTCATGTATTTTGTGGGCACCCTTGTTAGGTGCATAGATATTTATGACTGTTTCTTCTTCTTGGTGGATATTGCCTTTTGTATAAATAGCGGCCTTCTTCATTTCTTATAAATTTTTCATTTAAAGTCTATTTTATCCAATATTAGTACAGATACCTCTGCTCTTTTTTTGGTTAGAGTTTGCATGGAATATCTTTTTCCAACCTTTCACTTTCAGTCTATTTGTATCTCTGGATCTAAGGTGAGTCTCTTGTAAATAGCATATGGATGGCTTGTGTTTTTTTTCAAACCATTCTATCAGTCTATATTTTATGATTGTGGAGTTTAATCCATTCACATTCAATATTACTGTAAATGCATTATTCACTTACAACATTTTATTCTTTGTTTTTCATATGCCATATCTTATTTTTAATATGTCTTTTTACTCTTTTTGTTATCCTTTCTGCTATTCTTGACTTCTACACTCTCCTCCAAGCCTCTTTCTCCTGTCTTTTTCTTTCAGGCTCTAAGGCTCCCTTTAATACTTTCTGGAAATGTGGATTCTTTAAAATGAATTCTCTTAATTTATATTTATGTGTGACTATTTCAAATTCACTTTCATATTTGAAGGGCAATTTTGTTGGATAAAGCATTCAGCACTGGTAATTTTTTCTCTTTCTGTATCCTAATTATATCATACCACTGTCTTCTTCCATCCATGTTTTCTGGTGAAAATTTTTCACTGTCTTTCTGGGCATCTTTTGTATGTGATGGTTTGCTTCTCCCCTGCTGTTCTCAGAATTTTCTCTTTTTCTTTGACATTTGATATTCAGAGTAGTAAGTGTCTTGGAGTAGGTCTATTCAGATTTTTTCTGATTGGGGTAAGCTGTGCTTCTTGGACATATAAATTCATTTTTTCATGAAAGTTGTTAAATTTTCAGCCATTATTTCCTCAAATACTCTTCTGCCCCTTTTCCCTTCTCTTCTCCTTCTGGAACTCCCATGCGATGTATGTTTTTACACTTTGTGCTGTCTTTCAACTCCCTGAGCCCCTGCTTAATTTTTTTCCCATTCTTTTCTTTCTCTTTTCACCATCTTCAATTTCAGGTATTCTGTCTTCTGCATCACTTATTCTTTCTTCTATTATTTTTAGTTTACATTTTTATGACTGTAAGATGTTTTTTATCTCTCCTATTTTGTTTTTCATTCCCATAAGCTCTGCTATTTTTCTATTCAGGTTATCAAATTCTTCTTTTTTTTCTTTGCCCTGTGTCCTCTTGATGTCCTTTATCTCTTTAGCCATATTGTGTTTTAACTCCTTGATTTGATTTGGAAATTTGCATTAACCTTGATGATAAATTCTCTCAAATCCTGTGTTACATCTGCAGCTTTGATGTATTCCTTTGCTTGGGCCATATCTTCCATTTTCTTAGTATGGTTTGTAAGTTTTTGCTGATGTCTAGGCATCTGATTATGAAAGTGAGTTTACTCTGATGCTCAATTTCTCTTTCTAGCTTAGGGATTTAATGGTGGGAGTCTCTTGGTTACTGACATTCTTAGTTTCTTGGTTCAAATTGTTCTAGTTCTTTAGCATTATCCCTATTTAGTTTGCTCAAATCTGAACCATCTTCCCAGTAAAGGGATGCATTCCCATTTCCAAGGAGGGAGGCTGTAAAGGCCTGAAAAAGCCTTTCTTATTTATTTTCTTTACGTTTTCTTTCATGCACTTCCTTTGTCCACCAGCAGATGGTGGACTTTGGCAGCTTTCTTAGTTTGAATGTTTTTGAGAGTTTTCCCTTGGAGATTCTTTTCCTTTGATCCTCTCTTTCCCAGGTGGTGTTCTGCCTTCCCCTGGTGCCTTATACCCTAGAACATTTTTTCCATGACACTTCTGTCTGTCCAGGGAGAAAACTGAGTCTTGCATCTCTGTAATCCTCCATTTTCCTAGAAGTTCTCCAGAGAGTAGCTTTAGCCTTGTAATTTTGAATTATAGGATTTTTTTTGTAGCAAACTTTATTTTTTACAGAATTTTTAGATTTACATTTACAGAAAAATTATACCCAACATATAAGGAATTCCCATATTAAGAAAACACACCCTCACACATACAGTTTCTCCTATTATTAACATCTTAAATTATTGTGGTACATTTGTTACACTTGAACCAATATAGAAGCATTGCTACTAAGCATGGCTATAGTTTACATTATGTTTTACACTATGAGGTGTACTGTTCCATAGACCTTTACAAATGCATGCTGTCATGTGTCCATCATTACAGTATCATACATAAAAATATCACAAACACAAATATGTCCTCCTTACCACCCATTCATCCCTCCACTTCCCTACTGAACCTCTGGCAACCAGTTTTTTATATCAATATTACATGTTCTTCCATTAACATGAGATAATAACTATAATAACAATAAATCTCTTTGGTCTGTGATTACACTCCTCCTTTATGTTTGTTCACTCTTCAAACTTGAGGGACTCGGGAATGTCCATTCTGACTGCCTGAGGCTCAGCGAGGACTTAGATATCATGGGGCAGCTGGAAGGAATTATTTTCTTGTAGTTGTAGACACTCCTTTTTTTTTTCAATGGGAGTTGTCCATCATCATCATTTTGGTGATGGTCCAGGGCAAGCCAGAAGAATTGGAAAGTCAGAGTTGGCCACTACTCTGCTAGGATTCAAGGCTTAACTGCCATATGAACAATCGAAAAGATTTAATCTCTGAGAGATATATTTAATAGGTATATCAGGAATTATAGGTTCAAATAAAAAGAGTAGAAGAATCATAATTAGGGGAATATAAATGAGTATAACTATGTTATATTGGGAAAATAGATTTTAATATATTCCCAAATAAGGTCCACTGAAGGGATGTTGATTTCATGAGGCTGTGTGCCTTTCCTCTGGTGTCCAGACTTTCTGAGTGTCCTCAGGAGCACTCTTGTTTAAGGCTTTGATTACTGTGGCTATTAGTGAAATCTGTCTTAAAACTGCACAAGTATAACCTCTGGAATGGCGTCATGACTCACTTTGAAATCTCTTAGCCATAAAAGCTCTTTTTTGATATTTCTCCTTTTGTCCAATGTTTTTTTTCCAAATGCATCACTGGTTAGTGCTTGGAAGTAATCCCCCAGTGCCAGGAAGATTCACCTCTGGGAATCATGTACTATATTGTGGGTAAGGTAGTGTGTTTATTTGTTGAGTTTGGCTGGGACAAAGAGGCCATATTTGAGTAACAGAGGATTTCAGAAGGGAGCTCTTAGGCCTTAATTATAATTAGGCTAAGTTTCATTTTTACAGGAATAAGGTTCCTTTATATTGAAGGCTTGGCATATAGGCCTATTTTATTTTCTGAAGTGTGGCTTATATTTTCCAGAGATTTTTGCCATTTGTTTGAGAAATTAGCAGGGCTTCCCCTGTATAGAAGTTTAATATTTTGTTAGCTACTGTGTGGGCCTCTATCTATTAAGAAAACATAGTTATGACAACACGAACCCATTCATATCCCATAGAATTATGTTTTATGTGGATTTCCCCCATATATCACCCCACTATCAGCACCCTGTGGTAGTGACATTCCTTTGTTATAGATCCTGAAAAAACATCCTTATATTTGTATTCTTAACTACAATTCTTGACTGCCCCAGAATTCACTGAATTATACAGTAGCCCATTTTATCCTCTAGCTTTCCTTTTAGCCTCATGGGTGGGTCAAACTTCCCCTTTCAACCACATTCACATTAACATTTCAATGCTGTTAATTACCATCATGTTGCTGTGCCACCATAACCGCTATCCATTTCCAAACTTTTATAGTCAACCTAATCCTGTCCAGATTATGTATCAGCTCATCAATCTCTACTGTCCTCCTTTCTTCTGGTAACCTATCTTCCAGACTCTAATTCCATGTGTTTGTTCACTATCCTTTGTTCATAGTGAGATCATGCAATATTTGTCTTTTTGAGTCTGGCTTATTTCACTCAACATAAGGCCCTTGATGTTTATCCATGTTGTCGCATGTGTCAAATCTTCATTCCTTCTTACAGCTGAATAATATTCCATCTTATATATGTACCACATTTTGTTTATCCATTCTTCTGTTGATGGACACTAGGCTTGCTTCCAACTTTTGGCAACTGTGATTAATGTTGATATGAACATTGGTGTGTGTATATCTGTATCCTTGCTTTAAATTCTTCTGTGTATATATCCAGTAATGGGATTGTCAGAACATGTGACAATTCTATACTTATCTTACTGAGGAACCACCAAAATTTTTTCAACAGTTATTGCACTATTGTACATTCCCACCAGTAGTGAATGAATGTTCTTATTTCTCCATATCCTCTCTAAAAAACTTGTAGTTTGATTTTTTAAAAATACCAGCTAGTCTGGTAGATGTAAATGATATCTCATTGTAGTTTTGATTTGCATTTCCCTAATAACTAGTGATGTTGAGCATCTTTTCATGTGCTTTTTCATGTGCATCCATCTTTCCTCTTTTCAAAGTTTTCTGATTAAGTCTCTTGCTCATTTTAAATTGAGATTTTTTGCCTTTTCATATTGAGTTTTAGAGTTTCTTTATATGTCCTGGATACTAGACCTTTATTACATATGTGGTTCCCAAATACTTTCTCCCAAAGAGTAACTTGCCTTTTTACTTTCTTGACAGACTCTTTTGAAACACAAAAGTTTTTAATTTTGAGGAGGTCCCATTTATATACTTTTTCTTTCACTGCTTACACCTTGCGTTTAAGGTTCATAAAACCATTTCTTACCACAAGGTCATTTAAATGCTTCCTACATTATCTTCTAGGAGCTTTATGGCCCTGGCTGTTATATTTAGGTGTTTTGATCCCTCTTGAGTTAACATTTGTATAGGGTGTGAGATAAGGTTCCTCTTTCATTCTTTTGGATATGGATTTCCAGTTCTGCCAGCACCATTTGTTAAAGAGATTATTCTTTTTCCCAGATGAGTGGAGTTAGCAGCCTTGTTGCATATCAGTTGGCCATAGATGTGTGGGTTTATTTCTGATCTCTTGACCAATATTTCTATCCATGTGCTAATATCATGTGGTTTTTGATCGCTGTAGCTTTGTAGAATGTTGTTTTTTAAAAATATTTATTTATTTCTCCCCCACCTCATTGCTTGCACTTGCTGTCTTCTCTCAGTGTCTGTTTGTTGTGTGCTTTCTGTGTCTGTTGGTCTTCTTTAGGAGGCAATGGGAACAAAACCTGGGATCTCCCATGTGGGAGGGAGACACCCAATCACTTGAGCCACACCTGCTCCCTGATTGTTGTGTCTCTCACTGTGTCTCCTTGTTGTGTCTCCACATTGCATTATCTTGTTGCATCACATCATTGTGTCAGCTTGCTGCTCTAGCCCATTATGCCAGGCCATCGTGTCAGCTTGCTGTCTTGCTTGTCTTTTTAGGAGGCACTGGTAACTGAACCAGGACCTCCTGTGTGGGAGGCAGGCACCTAAATGCTTGAGCCCCAACTGCTTCCCCTGTAGAATGTTTCAAAATCTAGTAGTGTGAGTCTTCCAACTTCATTTATCTATTTCAAGATGTTTTGGTCTGTTTGGGACCCTTTACCCTTTCAAAAAATTTGATAATTGGCTTTACTATTTCTATAAAAATGCTTTTGGGATTTTTATTGGGATTGCATGAAGTCTGTAAATCAATTTAAGTAGAATTGGCATCTTAATGATGTTTAGTCTTTCAATCTATAAACATAGAATATATTCCCATTTATTGAGATCTTCTTTGATGTTTCTGTTTGTTCATTTGACTGGGCAATATCTTCCTGTTTCTTAGCATGGATTGCAGTTTTTTGCAAATGTCTAGACTTCTGTTTATCTTGATGTTTTTTTTCTGTTGGTCAGT